>JAFEMH010004506.1:0-206025 GCA_022495995.1 Adenophora triphylla var. japonica | reverse complement strand
CGATTCCAATCCTTAATCGCGACCTTTCACGGTCCGATCTCCCAATCCTAATCGCGACCTTTCACGGTCCGATTCCAATCCTTAATCGCGACCTTTCACGCGTCCGATTCCAATCTCAATCGCGACCTTTCACGGTCCGATTCCAATCCTCAATCGCGACCTTTCACGGTCCGATTCCAATCACCAATCGCGACCTTTCACGTAATCGATTCCAATCCTAATCGCGACCTTTCACGGTCCGATTCCAATCCTTAATCGCGACCTTTCACGGTCTGATTCCAATCCTCAATTGCGACCTTTCACGGTCCGATTCCATTCCTTAATCGCGACCTTTCACGGTCCGATTCCAATCCTCAATCGCGACCTTTCACGGTCCGATTCCAATCCTCACCGCGACCTTTCACGGTCCGATTTCAATCTGTCGCGACCTTTCACGGTCTGATTCCAATCCTCAATCGCGACCTTTCACGGTCTGATTCCAATCCTCAATCGCGACCTTTCACGGTCGATTCCAATCATAATCGCGACCTTTCACGGTCCGACTTCAATCCTCACCGCGACCTTTCACGGTCCGATTCCATTCTCTAAATCGCGACCTTTCACGGTCCGATTCTCTTTCACGGCCCGATTCTTACTCCTTAATCGCGACCTTTCACGGTCCGATTCTAATCCTTAATCGCGACCTTTCACGGTCCGATTTCAATCCTCACCGCGACCTTTCACGGTCCGATTCCATTCCTTAAATCGCGACCTTTCTACGGTCCGATTCCAATCCTCAATCGCGACCTTTCACGGTCCGATTCCAATCCTTAATCGCGACCTTTCACGGTCCGATTCCAATCTCACCGCGACCTTTCTACGGTCCGATTCCAATCTCAAATTGCGACCTTTCACTGGTCCGATTCAAATCCAAGCAATCCCGACCTTCGCGGTCCGATCTCCACACTCCTATCGAGACCTTCGCGGTCCGATCTCAAATAGTCGATCCCGACCTTCGCGGTCCGATCTTTCGATCTGCAATCCCGACCTTCGCGGTCCGACCTCAAATGGTCGATCCCGACCTTCGCGGTCCAATCTTCGATCTCCATCGAGACCTTCGCGGTCCGATCTCAAATAGTCGATCCCAACCTTCGCGGTCCGATCTTCGATCTGCAATCCCGACCTTCAAGCGGTCCGACCTCAAATGGTCGATCTCGATTTTTCGCGGTCTGATCTTCGATCTCTAATCCCGACCTTTGCGGTCCGATCTCAAAATTCAATCCCGACCTTCGCGGTCCGATCTTTGATCTCCAATCCTGACCTTCGTGGGTCCGTTCTCAAATAGTCGATCCCGACTCTTCGCGGTCCGTTCTCGATCTCCAATCGAGACCTTCTACGGTCCGGGATCTCAAATAGTCGATCCAGGCCTTCGCGGTCACGATCTCCCGATCTCAATCGAGACCTTCGCGGTCCGATCTCAAATAGTCGATCCCGACCTTCGCGGTCCGATCTCCAATCGAGACCTCCGCGGTCCGATCTCAAATATTTAATCCCGACCTTTCACGGTCAAAACTTTATTCTCGACCTTTCAAGGTCTAATTTTCGAGACTTAAATCCTTGAGCCACATACCCCTTTCAAAAACTAAGCCATACCTTTCGTTCCCCGCGGTGAACAGAGAGTGGTTCAGAATTAGGGTCGGCCGCCTCACCAAAATTACAACTACGGCAAAGCATCGGTTCTCTCGGTTTCCTCGGTTCCCTCGGCGCACTTTTCCGGCATTGTAAGTACCCAAATCGGCTCATGCCTTCCGGTTAAATTTCCCAACAATTTCGGTAAGTTTCCAGTAATTCCCGGACCTTCCTAGTGTTCCGGAAATGTTCGGAACAAGCAGTCCCAAATTAAATTAAGGGTTTGAAGGGAGCCTTCCTAATTAAGAAACACGTTTTCTTAATTAGGAAGAGGGTTCTAGAATTTGCCACCTTGCATGGTTCTAGAAATGCCGAGTCACAATGGATAATGCCGCACGGCTGCATTAGCTCCATTGTCCCTAGCCGCACGGCTTCATTAGCCTTATCCAGATCGCCTATAAATAGAGCCCTCCTCTACCCATTTCAACACACACAATCCATAGCAAGTCACCCACAAACACTCCAAATACGTGAAGAATATGTGGAAGCTCAAGAAGGTGAAGAAGAAGGCCAAGAAGCTCCCTCCACTCCTCCTTGAAGATCCAGACCAACCTCTCCTCCTAGCTCCGACCAAAGAAGAAGGAAGCTATTGGTAACCTCGCACGCCCTACCTTTGCATCCTAATTGCTTTATAATTTGCTCATTGCATTGTCTTTATATTGCTTGGGACTTGGTAGACTAAAGATCCTATCTTTATATTCCCCCTTCCCCTTTGGCATGCATTAGACATCATTTGTCATAAAAATGTAGTCTTTTCCCATAAAGGTGCATCCTTTGCACCTAAAACCCCCATTTTCAAATAAAAATGTCATCTTCATGCATCCTTTGCATATAAAAATCAAATCTTTTTCAATCAAAATGCATCATTTGCATCCAAAATCCCTTGTTCAAGCATCATTTGCTTTAAAGACCATGTCTTTACCATAAACTAGCATCATATGCTTTTCAAAATGCAATCTTTATGCATCATTTGCATAATGAATGCCAATTTCTTCAACAAAAATGCATCATTTGCATAAAAATCAAATCTTTATGCATCATTTGCAATAAAGATTATTTTTTTAAACTAAGTGCATCATTTGCAACCCAAAAATGTCATCTTTTCATTAAAGATTCATTTTTACATACATTTCCCCCATTCCCCCATTAACAATCTAGGAATGGACCGGTGTAAAAGATCATATCTTTACATCGTTCCTTCCATTAAAGGTTCCATATCTCTTTAGAAAGGGACACCTTGAACCCTATATCTCCGATTATTGCTTAAGAAAGAGTATGAAGCATCTATATGAGCTCGGCCGTCTTAAAGCGTAGGATTGATGGGCTAAGGACCCTCCTTTTCTAAAGAACCTCATCTTTGACCAAAAGAGAGTCATTCTCTCGATCACGCAAGTCCCGAGGGTCCCGAGGTTAAAATGCGATGATCACAAGTCATAAGATGAGGACGGGATCATAATCCCAAATACATAAAATTCCAAGGAATCCCGAGCGACAACCAATAAATGGTTTGTACGTCCGGAAGACAACTTGGGACATTCCCCCCCTTTTTTCTCAAACACATGCACACAAGAAAGCACGCAAGCAAGCACGATTACTGAAATCTTGGGAGACTTGCTCCGGCAAGGCACTTTGGGTGAACGCCAAACGTTCTTCCCAAGGGGTAACTTAACCTCCGAACCCAAGTAAAAACCTTTTTTTCAAAGTTTTGAGGTAATCAAAATGGCGTGGCGACTCCGTTTTTTTCAAATTAAACCGGATGTCTTCAAACTCGCGTGAATCCAACAAAAATTTGGGCACCACATTCACAGACATGTCAGACTCACCGAGAAATCGTGACGGGGACGGACCCCCGCCACTGGTAACAGATATGACACTGGAAGAAGCCATCCGGGCCTTTGAGGTTCACAAAAGGCAGAAAGAAGATCAGCTGAATTTCGTGGTACAGCTTCTGAATGGGCAAGGTATAGCAGCTATCCCCCAGCCAGACGGTACTTTTGTTTTGATCGAGGACGACGAGCCCTCCCGATCAACTCCTCAAACCTTCCACCAGGTTCCTCCCCCGCCAACTTATGGGATGCCTTCAAATCAAGGAAACAGCCGACCAAGGCTTCATACTGCCACCTCTCAAAGCACCCCTGTCATATATGACCAAGCCAATAATACCTTTCACTCAATACAACCAGTAGCCATTGGACCATCTCAAATGATCCCAATATCCCTCGAAATCCTCCTGTGGTTCACTTCCTTCTCTCAATATGCTCGAGTCATCAAGTTTCGTCCCTCGTGACTTTTCCGACCCATTTCTTCTGACAACTTGTACTCTGCTCCGGCCCGCTCCATGGCCTCAAATCCCTCCACTTCCACCGAGTATCATGGGCACAAACCGATCACTACCTCGGTGCGCGTATGGAACTCGAAGTTAATGTAAGATGGAAAGCTCAGCGCCCCGGGCACCCAAAGAACAAAAGAGCGGCCTAGAGTAGGGGCACCTATCCTCGAGATTTGTCAATTGTCTTTTGGTCAACCTTCGTAGGTTCTAGTACTTTCCTCGTTCAATCAAGTCCGCCTCGGACATTGTAGTTAATCTTAAAGTTTCTATAAATAAGTGTCTTTTTTCTCTTCTTGCTAGACTTGAGACATTATTTGCACACCTACATTACAACTAATGAAATGGTTATATCCTAAATGATCACTTGCATTGCTCAACACATAATCTCTGGAAATAACTAATGTTCTGATTAATCGGTGTGAGAAAGTCAACTGGTGCCCTCCCCATACACTTTCCTTACCCCACAAAGGCCTCCATCAAGCCACACACTTCCCAAAACATGTCTCCACCATCACCTTGACCAAGTCAATGACGGCGGCAACATCAAGGAACAACAAAAGGTCACTCAGCATCGAAAGATTGACCCCATGTCGTAAACAACCTCGGAGCTCACCTTCGCCTTCGTGCGCATCGAGAAAGTTCAAGCAGGAGCTTGCCTTCGTCCTCAAGAACTTCAAAAAAAAAAAGGAAAAAAAAAAGAGAGAAAAGTTCAAACAAGAACTTCCAAAAAAAAAAAAAAAAGGAGAGAAAAGTTCAAAGCAAGAACTTCAAAAAAAAAGGGTGAGGCGAAGGACCCAGCACCTCCAATCAAAAGCTTGACAGATGGGCAAACAAAATTAAAGCTCGAAGAATGGAGGTTGTCGATAACAATGGAGCGGTCAAAGCAAAGGCAAAAACACATCATAAGCCCTTACGCTACATTCGAATTCTTTCTCCCCCGGTGAAAGACGCTGACCAAGAAGCAATGGAATCACGGAAGAAGCCGTCAACAATGACTTGTCAAGGAATCACCTCGAGGCCCGTACCTCATCATCCAAACATCCCATCCGAGCCTTTTCACCAAAAGGACCACAAATGTTCATACCCTTTTCCCAGAGCCAAGCACCGTTCCGCCAGAACTACGGCGACCTGAGCTCCTTACACTGAGGAGAACCTAGGCAAACAGAAACGGTTCGGTCATAAACACATACAAATCCCATAAACCCGGTCTCATCAATGACCTCCCCTATACACAGACCTTTCTTTCACACACAGCCAACTTTGATTCGCGACATCAGTTGACTTTCTTCTCACAGGTTAATCAAGACATTTGTTCATATCGGGATTAATGGTTGAACAACCTGAACATTAACAAAGGGTTTAAAGCAATCTTGTGATCATTATGGATAAAACACGTTTTCAGATGTCTCGACAAGTCTTCTTTTTCTACGATAATAGGAAAATTAGAGCTAAACATTGTCTTTACGTCGCCAAGAGCTTCCATACTTTGCTCCAAACCCCTCTACGCTCATACTCTCCCAAAAGATTCAAACCCAAAGCGAGTTTTGGTGCCTGCATTAAACTAGGCATCCACATAAAATCGGGATTCGTTCCCACTTCTCAAAAATACGTCCTTGCGCGTATACATTACAAGCCATTCCTATTATACACTTTGGTTGACCAATCGAAAAAAAAAATCAAGGACGGTTGCCTCGTCAGGCCACATGGAGTTCAACTCAGATTGGGGCTGCATCAGATTCACTCTAGAATCCCCACAGATGACCAGCGGTTCCTTCAAACTGGGGCTTCACCGAGTCATTTCTTCAGACTGGGGCTTTGCCACGCAAAGAGAGCTTTTTCATCCCACGGGTCTACTTTGAGTTTCGATTACTGGGGCTTGTCGGAAGCATCTTTTGCCATTATGGTCTTAATCAGAATTGGGGCTTCTCAGATACAGCCTCGACAGATCAGAATCCGAATCCTCATGACACCTCTGGGCAACAGTAGCATGCAAGGGAAGTTTTCTCCAGCAAGTCTTCCCTTCCTTCAAACAGCACAGCTTCAGAACCTACAGGGGTGGGAAAGCAAAAATATCCTGCTGACACCACAGTTCAGGCATCAGGACATAAGAAAGTCTCCAATCTCGACAACCTTACTGCCAACAAGAAGCATAATCCCCAGAAGGATAAGCCAAAGTTCAACTCATCAAACCTCTACCTCTCAAATGTTGGAGGACCCGATCCTCACTCAGCTCAAGCAGACTCAGACGAACATTTCCCTTTAGTCTCTGCTCACCTCTTCATACCCTCACAAGCTCAAGCTAGAGGAATGTTTGGCCCGCACCATGGTCCCCATGGACGCAACTCCAGAAGAAGTAATCCAGATGATCGATAACATCATCGTCACCCTCCTGAATTTGGACTCGCCAAAATTTGGGGCTGATCACAATGAGCCACTCTACATCAGTCCAGTTTGGACGGCGTCGCCTTCCGTGTGTTGGTAGACGAAGGTTAGGAATGAATGTCTTGCCCGCCAAGATGATGAACACGCTTGACATCAAGTCCTGATTTGAAGCCTTGAGTCCACCTGTGTCCAAGGCTACGATTCTACTTCCAGCAGTTCTCGGGGTTGCTACTCTAAATATGCGGTTCGGCAAGCGGGTGATCCCATCGAATTTCAAGTGTTGGACATTCCTATCACTTTCACAGCCATCTGGGCGACCCCGGCTGCATCAAATGAATGGTGTGGTATCCACCCTTCACCAATGCCTCAAGTTCATGCAAGACAACGAGCTAACCACGTCTACGGCGTCGTCACCACCGAGGGGACCTTACACCAACGACATTCCGGTGTTAGAAATCAAGCATAATGACGACATGGCATTAATCGGATTCACTCACGGAGACCTCCAAAATCCAAATATGCAGTAGACCTTCCACTATTCTCGGGGACAAAATCCCTCCCGCCATGAAGATGATGAAACTCATGAACTTCATCCCGGGGATCGGGCTCGGCAAAAGGTTACAAGGCTAACACCAAGTCATCAAAGTCAAGGACCACACTACATGCCCAGAGGCTCGGTTATATGCCAACACCACCGACATCGGGAAAAATAAGAGGCTCGCCACACCAAGGCGGCCCCGCAAAAGGGGAACCTACAAAGGCATACCCAACCTCCGACCTTACAGTTTCGACCTCACCCACTACTTCGTCAAAGGAACTGACAACAGAATTGAGGGAACTGACAGAGGAGCTGATGAAGACGAGAAAGCGATTACCCATCTTCTAGAGAGATTATCGATCTTTTCGTGAGATTACCCATCTTTTAGAGAGATTACCCATCTGCTAGAAAGATTACCCATCTTTTCGTGAGATTACCCATCTCTTAGAGAGATTACCCATCTTTTCGTGAGATTACCCATCTCTTAGAGAGATTACCCATCTTTTCGTGAGATTACCCATCTCTTAGAGAGATTACCCATCTTTTCGTGAGATTACCCATCTTTTCGTGAGATTACCCATCTTTTCGTGAGATTACCCATCTTTTCGTGAGATTACCCATCTCTTAGAGAGATTACCCATCTTTTCGTGAGATTACCCATCTTTTTTTGAGATTACCCATCTTTTCGTGAGATTACCCATCTCTTAGAGGGATTACCCATCTTTTCGTGAGATTACCCATCTCTTCGTGAGATCCTCTCCAATTATCTCTTCGTGAGATCCTTTCTCGCTATCTCCCCGTGAGATTCCTTCCCGAGATTCTACATCTCGCTATCTCCCCGTGAGATTCCTTCCTGAGATTCCGCATCTCGCCATCTCCCCGTGAGATTCCTTTTCGAGATTCCGCATCTCGCCATCTCCTCGTGAGATTTCTTTTCGAGATTCTACATCTCGCCATCTCCTCGTGAGATTCCTTTTCTGAGATTCTACATCTCGCTATCTCCCTATAAGATTCCTTCCCGAGATTCCGCATCTCGCCATCTCCCCGTGAGATTCCTTTCCGAGATTTCGCATCTCGCCATCTCCCCGTGAGATTCCTTTCCGAAATTCCGCATCTCGCCATCTCCTCGTGAGATTCCTTTCCTGAGATTCCGCATCTCGCCATCTCCCCGTGAGATTCCTTTCCGAGATTCTGCATCTCGCTATCTCCCCGTGAGATTCCTTCCCGAGATTCCGCATCTCGCTATCTCCCCGTGAGATTCCTTCCCGAGATTCCGCATCTCGCTATCTCCCCGTGAGATTCCTTCCCGAGATTCTGCATCTCGCTATCTCCCCGTGAGATTCCTTTTCGAGATTCTGCATCTCACTATCTCCCCGTGAGATTCCTTCCCGAGATTCTGCATCTCGCTATCTCCCCGTGAGATTCCTTCCCGAGATTCCGCATCTCGCCATCTCCCCGTGAGATTCCTTTCCGAGATTTCGCATCTCGCCATCTCCCCATGAGATTCCTTTCCGAGATTCCGCATCTCGCCATCTCCTCGTGAGATTCCTTTCCGAGATTCCGCATCTCGCCATCTCCCCGTGAGATTCCTTTCCGAGATTCTGCATCTCGCCATCTCCTCGTGAGATTCCTTTCCGAGATTCTGCATCTCGCTATCTCCCCGTGAGATTCTTTCCCGAGATTCCGCATCTTGCCATCTCCTCGTGAGATTCCTTTCCGAGATTCCGCATCTCGCCATCTCCTCGTGAGATTCCTTTCCTGAGATTTCGCATCTCGCCATCTCCTCGTGAGACCCTTTCCTATTATTCTCCCTCGTGAGATCCTCTCCCGAGATTTCATATCTCGTCATCTCCCCTACTCTTGGTAGTGGACACGTCAACCGACCCCCTCTCTCGAGGTCCAAATTCCCGTTAGACATTTCTAACACTCCTCTCTCGAAGTAAGATACCCGTTAAATGTTGCGTCTCCAGACGTTAAATCTCCCGTTGGTCCTCACCAACGTTTTGTCTCTAGACGTTAAATTTCCCGTTAGCTCTCACTAACGCTTCGTCTCCAGACGTTAAATTCTCAGTTAGTCCTCACTAACGCTCGTCTCCAGACGTTAAATTCTCAATCCCCAGTCAACGTTTGGCATTCAAACGCTCACTTCCATATCAAGTCGACGTTTGACATTCAAACGCTCATTTACATCCCAAGTTGACGTTTGACATTCAAACGCTCATTTCCACCTCAAACCGACGTTTGACATTCAAACGCTCAGCCCTGTCTTCGGACATCAAATCACAAATCCGTCTCTCGACATCAAAATTCCTATTGGTTTTCACTAACGTTCACTTCCCCGGCCGCCAGTCGTAAGCCCGAGAGTCCCACTTCAGCGGCCATCAAGGTAAGGCCGCACAACAATCCCTCTTCGGCCATCAAGGTAAGCCCGAACGCTCATCCCGGCGGGATTCTAAAGAAGAAACGTCAATCAACCCTCTCAGTTCCTAACTGACCCCGTCAGCACTCTTGGCGCTTTTCCCCAACAATGTGTCAGTCTCTCCCGAGACCACATCCCGTTCCTAACCCCATCATTGGAATGTCACTTCTTTCGTGTTGTTAATAACGCCAGTTTAACACAACCATTCCCATCATTGCCACCCTATCCCCGGCAGATAAACCTGGCAGCAGCAATAAGCCCAGTACCCAAGGCACGAACGCCTTCATATCAGGATAAGCGTATCCTCGCCAACTCCGGTCTGAGGCGCCACACGCCCTCGTATGATTCAGCAACTCCGGTCTGAGGCGCCACACGCCCTCGTAAGTTTCAGAAATCTTAGGTTCAGACGCCTCACAATAGTCTCCATTCAGGTTCGGATGCCTCGCAATGGTCTCACTTAGGTTCAGACGCCTCACAATAGTCTCCATTCAGGTTCGGATGCCTCGCAATGGTCTCACTTAGGTTCAGACGCCTCACAATAGTCTCCATTCAGATTCGGATGCCTCGCAATGGTCTCACTTAGGTTCAGACGCCTCACAATAGTCTCCATTCAGGTTTTGATGCCTCGCAATGGTCTCACTTAGGTTCAGACGCCTCACAATAGTCTCCATTGAGGTTCGGATGCCTCGCAATGGTCTCACTTAGGTTCAGACGCCTCACAATAGTCTCCATTCAGGTTCGGATGCCTCACAATGGTCTCACTTAGGTTCAGACGCCTCACAATAGTCTCCATTCGGGTTCGGATGCCTCGCAATGGTCTCACTTAGGTTCAGATGCCTCACAATAGTCTCCATTCAGGTTCTGATGCCTCGCAATGGTCTCACTTAGGTTCAGACACCTCACAATAGTCTTCATTCAGGTTCTGATGCCTCGCAATGGTCTCACTTAGGTTCAGATGCCTCACAATAGTCTCCATTCAGGTTCGGATGCCTCGCAATGGTCTCACTTAGGTTCAGATGCCTCACAATAGTCTCCATTCATGTTCAGATGCCTCGCAATGGTCTCACTTAGGTTCAGACGCCTCACAATAGTCTCCATTCAGGTTTGGATGCCTCGCAATGGTCTCACTTAGGTTCAGTGCCTCACAATAGTCTCCATTCAGGTTTGGATGCCTCGCAATGGTCCCATTTAGGTTCAGACGCCTTCAAATAGTCTCCCTCAGGTTTAGACGCCTCCAAAACAGTCTCTCTCAGGACGAACTCCTCCTAATCATTCCCCACAGGTCGAGGCCCCTACCAATTTCCCTCACATCCGTGAACTACGATCGGCTTGATTCCCGCTCGGGATACGTAGGAATCCTTTCGCTAAGGGTCCAGCCATTTGACCGCCCAGGTATCTCCATAAGGCATCCCCCGATTTGGATCCTTATCTTTTTCGACGACCCCACTTCCTTCGAAAGTGACGTCGCCGAGGGGCTAACTGTAAGTACCCAAATCCGGATCGTCAAAATCCGTTAAAAGTTAACCGGAACCCGTTAAGTTCCCCGTTCTCGAGTCAACGAGACATCCCGGGACTGCCCCGTGCATCCCGACATCAAAGCGTACTCAACACACGTTATCCCATGTAAAAGTATGGCTTTCCCCGAAAAACGTACTTTTCGGGGTCTTCCGGGATTAGATTTCCCGTTTTCAAGCGTCTCGACCTTCCGGAGGTCATAACTTCCTCATACGAACTCCGTTTTGGGCCCACCACATATCAAATCGAACGCGAGAACAAGATCTACGCAGGTAACTTGTTCAATCAGGAAATATAGCCAATTTCAGGAACAGTCCGGCCGGACTCTTTCTGCAGCTTAAATACGTGTCCAAGACGTGTCAAACTCAAGGCCAAATGACCAAAATATCCCCAAATTCAGTCCAAGTCCGGCCGGACTCTTTCTGCCGGACAGAAAACCATCAGGTTAAGCTTTCTTTCTTCCTCACTAAGCAAGCAAACTTACTCCCCAAGTCTTTCCCCCCTCCTCCAAGTTTTTTCTCCCTATAAATACTCCCCCCTCCTTCATAATTCACACACCTTTTTCCTCCTCTCTCCACCCCAAGCTTCAAAGCTTGTCTTTCTTCCGCTCTTCGGGGGCCCTCGTGCTACTCGTCGGCGGAATTCTCTACTCTTCGGGGGCCCTCGTGCTACTCGTCGGTAGATTCTGATCCTCAAGCTAAACCGACACAAGTCGAAACGCTGCCCAAATCCCTAGGTTTCTAAGCACCAAATAAAAGGGGAAACTCTCCCCCAAACACTTTCGAAACACCTTTCAAACACCTTTCCGTATCCCGTATATGCCCACCGAGCCAAAGGAGCCGACCCTAGCCATAGGTAGCTCCCTCTCTCACTCTCAAAATGTAGACGCCTCCGTCTAATGGGGTCCGATACGTTTTAGCCCCTCGATCCTCTTCTCTTCCCGTAAGAGAAGTAATCACGGGTTAAAACGGCGTTCCGACCCCGTTCCGTTTACTTTCTATGTCATTTACCATTCCGGATCGATCGATCCGTTGATTGTCATTTACTTTCTGTCATTTACAATTCCGAGCCGATTGGCCTCGTTGATCGTCATTTACAATTCCGAGCCGATCGGCCTCGTTGATCGTCATTTACAATTCCGAGCCGATCGGCCTCGTTGATCGTCATTTACAATTCCGAGCCGATTGGCCTCGTTGATCATCATTTACAATTCCGAGCCGATTGGCCTCGTTGATCGTCATTTACAATTCCGAGCCGATTGGCCTCGTCGATCGTCATTTACGATTCCGGATCGTTTGATTCCGTTGACACTGCTTTAAATACTGTCATTTACAAGTCCGACCCGTTTGGATCGTGATAGTATTTACCTTTCAAAGTCCGAGTCGCAACCCGATTCGTTGATCGCATATCATTTAATACGCATTTTTCCCGTAAAAATCGTTAACAATGTAATGCCCGGTTCAAAATCGGAGTTCGTCCGTCGAACTCTCTTTCAAAAAACGCGCGACATGACGTTTGGCCTCCAAACGCTCATCTTCAAACTAAAAGCCGCCATTTGACACTCAAAATCATTTAATACGCATTTTTCCCGTAAAAATCGTTAACAATGACATTCCCGGTTCAAAAAACCGGAGTTCGACCTTCGAACTCCTTTTCAAACTCAAAATCGACGTTTGCCACGCAAACGCTCATTTCAAACTCAAAATCGACGTTTGCCACGTAAACGCTCATTTCAACTCAAAATCGACGTTTGCCACGCAAACGCTCATTTCCGTCTCAAAATCGACGTTTGCTACGCAAACGCTCATTTCAACTCAAAATCGACGTTTGCCACGCAAACGCTCATTTCAAACTCAAAACCGACGTTTGTCATTCAAACGCTCGTCTTTTCAAACAAAGTCACCTAATCAACGTTTGTCACTCAAACCAAGATTAAGCTTGTCATTCAAGCCCCCATTTCAAAACACACACACACACACACACACACACACACGATTTCGAGAAAGGTAGAAAGACTCGTCATGCGAGGCGTTTCGGGCGATCTCGTCATACTCTACCCGAAACGTAACTTGACCTCCGAACCTAACAATCTCTGGTACAAAAAAGCTTTTTACTCGTTTTTGCTGCCAATAAAAATGATCCCCATTTTCAAAAGCCTTTTCCTAAGTTTTTGCTACCAATAAAAACGACACCATTTTCAATAGCCGTTTCTCAACGTTTGGGCTCAAAATACAAAAACCGCGTGGCGACTCCTCATTTTTCCTTCCCATGAAGCGAGGTCTCAGACACCAACCCCCCGCGAAAGACAACCGCCTTCGCTCGCGCGAATCCGGGTAATTTCAGCCACGTGAGCTGAGAGTGCATTTGTGGGTAGTGTATGTTTTCCGGCAATGGCTTTGGCCAGTGTTTGGGCAGTTTGGAGCAAGGTCCTGCTGAGAACAGTGGTTGTTGTACTGTTTGCTGAGAAAGTGGGGCCAAGATGCAATAAGGTCCGTACGGACAGACCTAGGTTGCAAAGAGGTCCGTACGGACCAACCTTGCTTTTGGGAAGGAAATAAATGCTTTCCCGTGTCTGGTCTTTTCCCATTCCCCATTTGCAGCCATTTTCGAGCTTTCTTCTCCATTTTCTCTAGGAACCTCCATTTTTGCCATGGATTCTTCGTACGTTCCCAGAATTTTGCCGAGTCTTTCGCAGGAGAGGCAAGCACACTTCCTTGAGCAGCTGAAAACGTGGATGCGACGCCGTATGAGGCATCAGAGGTGGGCTTTCGAGGTAAGGTTTCGTCTTTGCTCGATTTGGTCTTTTAAGGAGTTGGTTCCTGATTGGGAGTTGTTGCGGGCTGCCGCAAAGTTCTGGGATGTTAGGAGGCATGTGTATTGCTTTTCCTACAATGAAATGGTGCCCACTTTCGAGGATTTTTGGGCTTTGATTGGAGGACCGGAGGTGGAGGCCATCTCGCTTCCTTTGATTGGTGGTGCTGCTGTGAGCGTGAAGCTTGCAGGCTTTCTTCGTACTTCGTTGGAAGAAGTGCAGGGCATGATCCTTGATTCGGGTCATATTGACATTTACGAGTTACGGAGCGGTTTATGGTTGATGATGAGAGTGATGTCTCTTGGGTCGCATTTGCCTTGTGCGTGATGGCGACGCTTTTTATGGTCAGCTCCCTTGGCATTTGCGATGGCGCTTTGCTAGATGTGGTTGGGCCTTTGCCCAGTGGAGAGGATATTGTCCCGTTGGTGCTAGGGAGACTCTTCATGGTATTGACCGTCGCGGCGGGGATCGGTTCATGAGAGGGGAAGCCCCGCTTTGCTCACCTTGTGGCTGCGAGAGAGACTTCGAGGACATGCCCGAGGCTCCGACGTCGTTTAGCCCGTGGTCATTTTCTCGGCGACCTCTTGTGTTGGATATGGATCGATCCGCACGGGAGAGATGGATGGCACGGCTTGGTACGCATCGAGATCCGTTGGTGGGTTCCCCACTAGGGGATTGAGACTAGGAGGGTCTTTCGGGAAGGGTCCTATGTCGTCGAGTTCCGAGTTTGTCTTGGTCCTCCTTCTATATTCCGTCGCTTGTTTCCGGCGGTTTGGGATGAAGCGGGAGCCTTTGTTGGTGGGATGACCTTGCTACTGCGGAGATAGCTCCTCTTTGTATGGCGGCTCAGTGCTTTCTTGTATTTTACGAGGGTATGGAAGTATTTCGCTTTCCCTCTGTGGTGCTCCTTAGACGTCGGGAGAGTGTCGTATTGACGACTCGTGCACTGGCTTTGGTATGAGCGGCGTGTTGGGCAGTCCCAGTGACTTTGGAGAAGCGGGCGTGTAGCAGTGCAGGACCGGTTGCCGTAGTAGCTATTGCCTTAGGAGTGCCGAAGCCTGGTCTCGACCCTCGGGATGTTACGGAGACACTTTATTTGACTACGAGACTAGAGTTGACCGGCGACGGGGAGAGGTCCTCTTTTACTGCACTCGCGGGGAGGAGATCCGAGCCGAAGCACGGGCGAATGAAGCCACCGAGAGCCTGCTGGATTGTTTGACTCTACGGGGAGGACCCCCGATCTCGGGTGAGAGACGCAGAGTTGGTTCGCGTGGAGCGAAAGAAGACTCGTCGGGGATGAGGGAAGAAAGGGAAGAATGGCGAGGGGACAAGCGCAGATGGCACGGAATGACCTTCTAGGTATCCATTCATTGCATTGTAAACACATTATTTGTTAAATGTATTAAGCTGTCTTTTAGCATGTTGTGAACTTGAGAGTAGACCGTGCTTGAACTCATCAAGAAATGTTGTAACCGTTAGTGATTTGTGATTTACTTTTAAAGCTTTGTCGAGACGCAAGATCTCTTGTTCGCTTTTGTGTATTTTGTGAACCTTGGCGGTGTCCATCTTTGGACTTTTCTGTTGCATTTGCGAACTGAAGCGGCCTGGGCCTTGACGGCAATCCCCTTTGCTTAGGCTTTGTGCTTGGCTGAGAGGTTGAATGATCCCCTGACAAGTTGTTTTGACGGTCATTTCCGTAGCTTCCTTGCCCTTTGTTGGCGTCGGGCTCTTGACCTCAATTTCGCGGCTTCTGCTTGAGCCTCTTTTTTTTTATTTTTTTTTGTGAGCCTTTGCTCGAGCTCTTTTTTTTTTTTTGAAGCGCGTGAGGGCGAAGACAAGCCCCTGGCTTGGAAGCAGACATGGGTCAGTCGTTTGACGTTGAGTGACCTCCGGATGTCCTTTGATGTTGCCGCCGTCGTTTGACTTGGTCAAGGTGACGTTGGGGCGTGCTCTTGAAAAGTTCATAGCTTGATGGAGGTCTTGATTGACATTCAAACTTTTGACTTTTTTGTGTATTTTTTAAACCGGACCAATTAAGGTTGCCTACGTTCCCCCGGACTAGAGGGCTCAGGTCTGCGTAGTTCGACACTACATGGAGTGCCAAGAGATGCACAGTTGTTCTTCTTTAGGCGAAGTATCTGCGAAGTTTGCTTCCGTTGACTGGATTCATGAAGGGATTGCCGTCTAGGTCTGTCAGCTTCATGGCACCTCCGGAGAAGATCTTTTGAACCACGAAAGGGTCGATCCATGTTGGTTCCCATTTTCCCAGTGGGTTGGTTCGAGTGGGAGGCTTTTCTTTGAGTACCAGATCGCCTTCCCTGATGTCTCGGGACTTGACTTTCTTGTCGAAAGCTCTAGCCAATTTGTTTTGATAGGCTCGGACGTGTTCCATGGCCTATAGTCGTCGCTCGTCTAGCAGAGCCAATTCGTCATGTCGGCTTCGGAGCCATTCGACTTCGTTGACGTCATTTTCCAGCAGCACTCGGAGTGAGGGAATTTCCAGTTCAATGGGAAGGACTGCTTCCATCCCGTATGTCAGGGCGAATGGGGTTTCTCCCGTGGCTGCTTCGACCGATGTTCGGTAGCCCCACAGTGCAAGGTGCAGCTTCTCGGGCCAATCTCGTCCTCGGGTGGTCATTTTCGGATGATCCGTTCGAGGGTCTTGTTTGTCGCTTCCACGGCGCCATTTGTTTGTGGCCGGTAGGGAGAAGATTTGTGGCATGTGATCTTGAATTCGGCCCGTGATCTGTCAAATTCCGCCTTGAAGTGTGAACCGTTGTACGATATGACCTCATTTGGGATGCCGTATCGGCAGATGATGTTTTCTCTTGAGGAAATGCGCGACCTTTTGGAGGTGAGTACCTTGTAGGACTTGGCTTCGACCCATTTGGTGAAGTAGTCGATGGCTACTAAGATGAGCTAGTGACCGTTGCCGCTCGGGCGGAGCGATTTTCCCGATGACGTCTATTCCCAAGTGGCAAATGGCCGGGGTGTAGTCATACGGTAGAGATCGTGGGGAGGCAGATGATTGAGGTTGGAGAACCGTTGACACTTGTCGCAGCTTCGGACAAAGTGGATGCAATCGCCTCCATAGAGATCCGTAGTAGCCCATCCCGAGAATGATTTGCATCGGGGCTCGGGCGTTCATGTGGGGACCGCAAGCCCCATTGTGGACTTCGTTCATGAGCTTGTTTGCCTCTTCTGGTTGATGCGGCGTAGGAGTGGTCCATGGTAGCGTTTCTTGTATAGCATGTCCCCGAGGATGACGAAGTGAGAGGCGAGGCGTTTTAGGGCCATGATGCTCTTGGCTTTGACCCCTTCCTGTGTTGGCCTTCCTCGTTCATGAAGGCGGTTTCCCATTCTTGAGGTATTGGAAGATCCGGTTATACCATGGCTCATTGATGGGCTTAGGTTACAGTTTGATCTCACAACAAGAGGCGGGAATTTCCTTCCGTCCGACTTTGAAGGGTATGATTGCTTTTCCTTCAGGGATTTCCACAAGTGAAGCCAAGGTGGCTAAGGCATCTGCAAACCTGTTTCGGTCTCTTGGCAAGTAGTGGAAGGTGACCTCTTCGAATTGTGTGATGAGGTCCTCCATGCAGGCATGGTATTTTTGCAAGCCTGGGTCTATGGTTTTCCACTTGTTGGAAACTTGGTTGATGATCAGGGCCGAGTCCCCATAAACTTCGAGTTTCTGGACATTCCTCTCGAGTGCGGCTTGTAGTCGCGGAAGACAGCTTCATATTCGGCGGCATTGTTGGTTACCTCGAAATTGAGCTTTATGGCGAATGGGGTGTGCTCGTCCTTGGGATCGACCAAGAGCATACCGATGTCGTTTCCCTTTTTGTTGGCTGCTCCATCGAAGAACAGTTGCCATAGATTTTTGCCTTCAAGTGCAAAGATTCCCTCATCTGGGAATTGTGGTTCAGGGCCTCGAGCCTCGTCGGTTGGGAAATCGCCGGTTGTTCGGCCATTGCCCGTCCCTTGATTGACTTTTGGTTAACGTACTTGATGTCAAATTCCGCTAGGAAGAAAGACCATTTGGCGAGCCTCATTGACAGAGATGGTTTGTCGAAGAGGTATTTGATCGGGTCCATTTTGGAAACCAAGTGTACGGTGTGCGATCGCATGTAGTGCGTAATTTTCCGACAACCTATACCGGAGCTGCGCGGAGGTTTTCTCGAGGGCCGAGTAATTGAGTTATTTGCCTTGAAACTTTCGACTGACGAAGTAGATGGCGCTTTCGACTCGTGACTCCTTCTTTTCTTGACAAAGCATGGCTCCAACCGCGGTGTCGATCACAGCTTAGGTATAGCAGCGGTGGCTTCTCCTCGTGGGGAGGACAGAGGAATCGGAGGACTCACAAGGTATGCCTTTATTTCCTCAAAGGCATCTTGGCATTACGAGTTCCATTCGATGTCGGCGTTCTTCTTCATCGGTTTGAAGATTGGCTCGCACATGGAGGTCAATTGGTTGTGAAACGGCCGATATGCGCGGGCGGCCCATGAAGCTTTTCACCTCTGTACGAGTTTGCGGTGGTATCATTTCGATGATGGCCTTGATCTTTTGAGGATCAACCTCGATGCCTCTCTCGGTGACCATGTATCCCAAGACCTTGCCTCGGATAACCCCAAATGTGCATTTGGCGAGTTTAGCCTCATTGAGTGTTTTCGAAAGGCGATTGAAGAATTTTCTCGGGTGTGTGAGGTGTTGTCCATCTGATCCCTTTGAGTGGATGATCATGTCATCGACGTACACTTCGATCTCTTTGTGGATCATGTCGTGGAAGAGGGCGGTTCTTTGCCCGTTGGTAGGTAGCCCAGCGTTCTTTAGTCCGAACGGCATTACTGTGTGATAGGTTCCCCGAGGGGTTGTGAAAGCTATCTTTTCTTGATCTTCCTCGGCCATCTTGATTTGATTGTAGCCGGCAAACCCGTCCACGAAGGATTTAACTTCGAAATTGGTACGTAGTGTCTACCAACATGTCGATGTTGGGTAGTGAAAAATCGTCCTTGGGACTTGCTTTGTTGAGATCTCGGAAGTCCACGCAGCAATGCACTTTTCCGTTGGCCTTGGTGACCGTGACTATGTTGGAGAGCCATGTGGGGTACTCGATCACCCTGATGAAGCCGACGCGGAGCATTTTTCGATCTCTTCTTTGACTTGTAAAGACCATTCGGCTTGATTCGGCGTAGCTTTTGCTTGATGGGCTTAGCCTCGGGATTCAAGGGAATCCGGTGTTCTACAATGTTTGGATCTAATCCGGGCATGTCTTGGTAAGACCAAGCGAACACGTCCACAAATTCTTTGAGTAAAGTGCGGTCCAATGCGTCTTGCTCTGTCTTAGGTGAAGAAACTTCCGATTTGCGTCTCTTTTGGCTCTTCAACAGGTTCCCCAAATTCACTTTGGTTAAAACCTCTCGGCACTTGGGCCCGGTTTTTCTCTCGTTTGACAACATGCTTAAAGATGTGCTTAATGTATTGTTCGTTTAATGTGTCTGCTTCTTTATCAAGTGAATCGTTATTAACTGTTTGTGTGTTAGTTAATTTATCAGTTGTTAAAGATGCAATGAGAGGATACTCGGAAAGATCGAAGCATTCATTAAGAGCATACGGGAATACATTATTTGCAATGAGTTCGTAATCTTCGGCGTGAGGCCATCGGATGACTCGAGAGACTCAAATTCAAAGATAATGGACTCGGGATGAGTTTTGACCTGGACTCTAAGACTCGAGAGGTCGGACCAAGTTGTTCGATCATCTCCTTTTTCCGGGCGGTGGGTCCGGAGAAGGTGGCCCAGCTTATTGAGTGGCAATGAGCTTGATAGGAGGCGGGGTTTGAAAGGCTTTGTGTCACCGTTTCCAATCATTGCTATCACAGAGTTATCAGAAACAAAATCGATCAGGTCTGGCATCTCGATTTCTTCATTGAAGAGCAGGTGGAGCAATGGCTCGTTCCAAGCATCGTCTGCGGAGTCTTTGCTTTTGCACTTGGGCATTACTAGCTCGAATGCGAGACTCGTCCCGCTTGTTTAAGGCGGGAGTGTTGACAGAGAGTTTTTCGAGTTCTTACGCCAAAGAGGGGTTTTCCCGAACCAAAATTCGTTGTGAATAGTGGTGGTCGTGGGTCTGGGCAGAGGCGGTGTATCGAGAAATGCTCTTCGAACGAGATTTGGCTTGAGGCCTACGAATCTTGCCGAGTGAGTTCGGCCCCGGAGCTTGTCCATGGTTGTCGGCCGGCTTTGTTTGGCACCGATCGACTCTGTTCCACTTTCCCGGATCTTCTTCCAAGTTGCCGGCCTTCTTTGTGAAGTACTTGGTCATGTCGAAGCTATATAGGAAGAAGATCGGAGATTGCGTACGCTGAAGCCTCTTTTGCTATTCGCGGAGCGTTTCCGTGCAGCTCGCTTGTCCTCCGCAATGTGTTCGGGAGTAGGAAAGTATCCCAAGCCATAGGAGGGTATTCTGTTCTTTGATATGGATGATTTGTTGGGTACCACGATGGCAATTTCCCAAATCGAGCCGGGATGTAGTTCATGTGCTTCATCATTTTCATCGGGGGAGGGATCTTTGTCCCAAATCAAAGGCGAGTCTATGTGGCATACCCGGGCCTTTGGGCTTTTCGATGGTGAACCCCGTTAGCATCATGCCATCATCGTCGTATTTGATCTCTAAGACCGGGATGCCGTTTGTGTCGGTCCTTTCGGTGACTACGCTATCACCGTAGATGATGGTTAGATCTGTTCCTTGGATGAACTTTACACACCGATGGAAGAGTGGATGCCACCCCATTGATGCGGGTGTAGCCAAGGGCGTCCCAAAATGGCGTGAATGTGATCGGGATGTCGATGACTTGGAAATCCGTCGGGACCATTTGTTTTCCGAACCACAGGTTCAAGGTGGCTATTCCCAAGGCCGGGCGGGACGTTGAGTCATATGCCTTGATTGCACGAGTTGAGGAGCTTTAGATCGCCGCTTTGATCCACTAGTAGATCCATCATTTTGGATGGCGGGACATTCATGGATGATCCCCATCTACCAAAACCCGAGGGAGACGGCGCTCGTCCGGGTTGAAGCTGTTATGTAGAGAGGCTCATTGTGGTCGGCCCCCAAATTTTGGAAGGTCAAAGCTCTGTGAAAGTGATGATGTTCTGTAATTAACGTTGCCAATCATCTCGAACCGCTTCATCGTGTGTCACCGTGATGGGAACCATAGTGCAGGCCAGGCTTTCTTCCAACTTGAGCTTGTGCGGGTAAGATGAAGTGATTAAGGACCAGAGCGAGATGTTAGCTGAGTACGCTTGAGCCGAGTTAAGACAGGATCCTCGCCTTTGGGTCCAAGGTTTCAACTTCTTTGGCGTAGGGCCCCTTTTCAGGTTCGTGGCTCGGGTATGGCTGGCCTTTTGTCTCGCCCGTGGAGGATTCACTGGGATTTGACCGAACATGTCGGAAACGTTCACTTACGGCCTTCTTGTTTTGCTTGTCTCTCCTATTTACGTAGTGGGAGGACCCCGATTGGTGTAGAGCCGACTGCGCATTTCAATTTGTTCACCTGTCATAGCTTTTGTGGGGGCGTCCACGGTGGCTTTGAGGTCTTCCCAAGACAGGGTTGGAGTATCCGGACTTTTGGGCCTTCGGTGGCGGTGCGGAGCTCGTCCCGGTGATCATGGAGCGGACGTTGCCATGGCCTTGTGCGGGGAGGTGGGGAGACTGGCTTGGAGTAGATGACGTAGTAGTCAAACTTTCTGAGGGTTCTCCAAGGGTTTCGATTGTGGGATCACCGGTTTTCATACCTCTTCTTCGTTTTTGTTGAGAAGATGGCTTCTTCTTTCTTCGAGGACGGCCCTCGTTCATTTCATCTGGAATTCCATTTCCGGACAAGCACGCAATCGCAGAGCGTCCCACGAGATGTGTCAGTTGTTTGGCGGTGGTGCAGGACCTCGGGGAGGCCGAAAGGGCGAAGCTTTCCGGAGGGTCCTGTGGCCTTATGTCATAACCTTGCATGGTTCGTACGAGGGCAACAGGTTGACTTACGGGAGACAATGAGAGACGTTAGAAGCCGCAGAGCAGCCATGACTTTGGAAGCCCCGTGTAGTTGGGTGGCTAATGTCCCGAAGTGGTGCATAGCGCCGATCCCGAGCTTGTTGTTCACCTTGGCATTTCTCAATAGTCATGAGGACCTGCCAAACTTCTTCCAATGTTGGGAAATTTCTTGGGGGTAAGGTCCCGTTCTCATCGTTGTTATCCACTGACTTGGCCATGGGGAATTGACGGATTGTCCTGGTGACAGAGCTGGGAAGAAAGTTGGACCTTGCGGCTTTGACACTGGGAGACGGGTTCCTGGGTACTCTCGATCACTCTGTTAGCTGGAGGGGGTGACGGGCAAGGTTTAGACACAGGAATGGCCTCTCGGGATAAAGGGGGAAAGCTCACGTGGCATGCGGTTTCCGCTTCTTTTATATTTTTTATTTTTGTTGTTTTAATTTACTTAAAACATGTTTTCTCAGAGTCCTAGATAGGTTGGAAAAGATTGCTCTTCTTTTTCGCAACTATGCTAGATCCTGGGTCAGTGGAGACCATACGTGCGGCTATAAGCCCCTCGTTTTGCACTGTATTTCGACATCCCGGGGTGGACGGCCGGGCGAGGGTCCTATAGGGCAAGCGGTTTCCACCGGCCTAAAGAAAAATCGAACCTAAGGACCGAGCTGTCATGTTCGTTTTGATACGTTAGCCATGTGAATAGTGAACCGAGCCGGCCACCGAGTCGAGATCAGGTCAAGAGTTCGGCATGACCTTCTCTTTACCTTGCTTGCGCAAGGGATCTGCTGACTTTAGGCGTTGGCTGGGTCATATTGTCATGGCCGACGTATCAAAGGCGTGATGACATGGTGTCATGTGAGCATGGATGTATATCAGGACGGAACATCGTGCAGGTGTAACTTCGAAAAATCAAGATCGAGTCAAGATTTTAGCATGACCTTTCATTGCTTTAGCTTGCGCAAGGGATCTTGAGTTCCGAGCCTTGACTCGAGAAAATGGGCGGCATGGTATATGTATCCGAGTTTGTATGACACGGGATCGGGTAAAAACCAGCAGAGTGCGGACGAGTGTGACTCAAGACTCAAACGTGCAGGGTTGACGCTTGGCTAGAATGGGATGTTTGGAATGATCCCGTGCGCATCCGAGAGGCCTAGGAAGACCAAACGGACTGCAACTAAGACCACTCCGGGTTAAGGGTTGTAGTGTGCAGTGTATCCGAGGCAGCAGTGCGCGTAGCGTGCGGTGTAACCGGCGACGGTGTGCGTAGTGTACGGTGTAACCGAGCGGCGGTGTGAAGTAGTGTGCGGTAACCAGGCGGTGCGCGTAGTGTGCGGTCTCTAAAGTTCTTTTTCTGAGTAAAACAGAAGTTTTTGAAGAATTTTAAATGTATGCACAGATGTATATTGATGCTTTTTTTTTTTGTAAAATAAAAAGTAAAGCACGTGCACACACACACAACAGTTAAAGAAGGGGGTAAAATGAAAGTTTGACCCTCATCATCGTTTTAAAAATTTTTTGCTTTGTTTAAAAAGATTTTAAAACAAAAAGATCCCCAGCGGAGTCGCCAACTGAAATAGCCCGGATCCGAGAGCGCGCGCGCTCTCGCGCCCATACGGCATTTCGCCCGCCTTGCGGCGTTTGTTTCGTTGGTGGAGGTGTCTCGCTGTGTTTTGCTTTGTAGAGTCGCCACGCCGTTTTTATTATTAAGCCCAAAACATTGAAAAAAGGCATCAGTTTAAATATAATAATAAACTGTTTTTGTGTGATGAGATTTTGAGTTCGGAGGTCAGATGACTCCTCGGGAAGAGAATATTAGAATCTTAGAGCTCACCTGAGTCGCCTCGTAAAAACGAGTCTTTCGGATACCCCTAATATTCTTTAACTGTCGTGTGTGTGTGTGTGTGCTTTTTAAAAATGTATGCTGTATCGGATGTCTACATTGTACACTACGTATTGAAATGTATTGAAATAGTGTAGGAAGGAAGCCTTACCAATGTTGGTTCGTGTCTGTCTTCCGCTGGGGAATAGTGTTTGAGGATGGAATAGTGCTCCGGGACGGACCGGGATTGCTTCGGGAGGGGCCGGTTGTCTGCGGACAGAGTTTCGGCGTGAGTTGAGATTGTAGGCTGCGTTCGGGCAGAGGTTCGGCGTGCGTTGGGATAGCAGGAGTTACTCGGGCAGAGTTTTGGCGTGCGTTGGGATGGCAGGAGTCACTCGGGCAGAGTTTCGGCGTGCGTTCAAGCTACCGGTTCGACTCGAAAAGAGTCGGGACACCTTGGAAAGACCAGGCAAGGCATCGGAGTACCACGAGGGGCCTCAGAGTACCTCGAGAGTGCCTCGGGGCAGCGCGGGAGCGTCGCGGGAGCCCTCGAGGAGGCTTCGGAGCACCACGAGGGAGCTCGGAAGGCCTCGGAAGGATCCGAAAGGGGCCGGGATTGCCTCGAGAGGACTTAGAGGGGTGCCAGAAGGCTAGGTGAAGAAGAGAGAAGAGGGAGGTGTGAATGAAATGGGAGGGGGAGCCCTCTATTTATAGTGGTAGATTTCATGCAAAGAGGTCCGTACGGACCTCCTAGGTTATCCAGAATTTTAGTTTTCCTCGATTTGAGGGAATATGTGATAATTGTGAATATTCTGGAATGATGGTGTCCCATGTGCAAAGAGGTCCGTACGGACCAACCATGCATGAGGGTAATGATTTTTTCCGGGATTTGAGGGAATATTGTGGACTTTAAGGGGATTCAGTAATTATTGCAACAAAGAGGTCCGTACGGACCTTATTTGCTTCTCCAATTTCCTGAAAATTCCCAAAAGGTCCTTTTGTCCCTTTTTATCCCAGGAAGGTTCCTCCCTTGGTTTGGTTGAGGGTTTTTGAGTACTAGAGGTCTTCGAGACTGTGTTTGTGAGTCTGCGGTGTTTCCCATGTGCCCGAAAGAGGGTGATCCAGATTGGGGTACTTACAATTGCGCGCATACTCGGGTTGATATCTTTCAGAACCCTCTCCATTGAAATCTATGGAAGGTCTTTTTTTTGCCTAAAATCAAATGAAAATGAAGACTTAATGACTAAAAGAATAACTTCACATATTTAGAGAAAGTGGCAGATAATTGTAGAATAAATTGCATAATATATATTTTCTATTTGTGTGGCTTCAAAATATGTACTGATATATAATCCCATAAACAGATAAATACTACAATTAAGAAAAAAAACATACTACTAACCAAGATGAATATAAGATGACAATACTATTTTCCTGTAAAATGCAAACTTCTCAAAATGGCAAAGAATATTCACTATTTCACCCACTCATTCTCTCTCCTACTTCACTTTTACACTCACAACATTCTCTCTCCTCACTATTCCTCCCACTCATTTTCTCTCCTATTTAATTTTTCATACTCACAACATTTAACTTTTTCTCTTTCTTACATCACTTTTCCTTAATTCCCACACCCAAAAAGTTAGTCCACATTCACGTGGGACGGAGGGAGTATAAGATGACAATACTTTTTTCCTGTAAAATACATTCATGCAGTAACCGCAATATGACGCAATTAAGTTTTTTCTTGAAAAAAGAATAAGATACCAGGAGTAAGACCAAATAAGGTACAACATTGCAAATGCTTAACAGCAAAATGCATTACTTGTCATAAAACTATAAGGTACAACATTGCAAATGCTTAACAGCAAATTCTTAACAGCAAAATGAATAAGAAAGTCTTAAATTGGGACAAGCTTCTCAATTAGGGGGAGGGGCTTGGGCTTGTGAGAGAGAACGAATGAATGTTGTCATGGGGTTATACTATATCATTAGTATAGCAATAGGTTGATCCAAATTAAATGTAACATGAAATCACGAACAAACGACTAGCCGCGTTGGTATCCAGCTAATACCCTCCGACGTGATGATGTGATATTGTGTTATGAGTTTATATAAAACTGTATTCAACGACGCAATCTCCAAATTGCCAAAAATACATTACCTTTTAAGGTTGGATTTTGTCTGCTATATATAGTAGTGATGTAGGATCGTATTGAATCTCTTAAATCGTGGAGACAATGCAGGCGTAACGATCTCCGTGATTTTATGAGACGGTTATGGATTAAGTCGTAGATGGATGCACATTTCTTTAGGTCGATGTCGCATGAGTAATCAAGGTCGACCTGCCTTTGTGCCTTATTCGGATAGAAATTGTATAAGTTGAAGATCGTATGTCGGACCGAACTAGGTCGGGACCTATGATGGTCGGACAATGAGCTAGGTCGACTGATCTTTGCCGTTGGGCTGCGGACGTTGTGCTAACTAGACTGGCCATTCAATTGTAGTGTCTTTGTGATGTCTAGAATGTTGGGATTAATTCGTTGGGCCTATCCCGTCACTTTTATTCCGTTCATTGGCCCTCAACTTTCTGTGTTGACTTTGTCGACCAGGAAGTTAAAAAAAAATTGTGTAGGCTTACACATTTCGCCATTGGAAGGTCGACTGAGTAGATGTAGGTCGCTCTCGACCATTTCCTTTTGACGGCTGGATACGCTATTTAATGTGTCGTAATTTTCGTAATGATGGTACGGTTTCTGGCGATTGGACAACTGTTTTTGGAAAACGTTGTTGGGCATTAACTGACAAAAAGAACGCATGTTTCCCCCGCCATTTCCCATTTAGGTAAGGAAAAAGAGGAGTATAAAAGGAAAAATCCTTTTCCTTTTAGAACTTTACAATCTCCCAATACTCAAATACCCAGCAAGAGTAAATAGCAATGACTTCGATTTCCGGTGTAATCAAGCATTTCGCTTCATCGTTAAGCTCCACCTTTCCCCAAATCATCAAGGTACCCTTCAATTGCTATGTTTTTAGGCTTAATTTAAAGTTTCTTCATTTAGTCCGCCATGGCTAGAACCTTTGGCTTCGAGCTACGTGTTAGTTATGGTTATAACTCCATAAACCTTAGGATTTATAAAAGGTTAAAAGGTACATGGGTGGAATTGACGAGAGAGGAGTGTATTACCATCTTAGATAGGTGGATTTTATTTTATGGTGAGGTATGGTTCCCAACTGGAGAGAGTATGGGGGATTTGGATGCGGATGATCCACGGATTGTTTGTTTTCGTCTTTTCAACAAACTGATAGACCACCTCATAATTTTTTACATCAAGCCCAACAAACCTCCCTTTCCTAGAGAGAGATTAGCATTCCCAAAGGAATCTATGTCGCCCTTAGGTTGTTCAGAACATACTTCGACTAGGTCGGATTCCCCTGTTTCAGTGTCTTCTGTAGATATGGCAGCTCAACAGTCTCCCATTTCTACTTCGCCGAGCTCCTCCTCAGGAAACATCGTGGACAAATTTTGCTCGAACGTGGTTCCAGGTCGCAATGAGAGGGGATATGTGTCCCCCAATCCAGTCATAGGGAGAAAGAATGCTGAATCATGCATCGAAATCCGTCTTAACTTCTTCTAGGTCCCCAAAGATGACTTACACCTCACCCATTTCACGAATAGGCAAATGAAAGCTTAGTCTTGGATGCACTGGGGTCTGAGCTCCTCTAGGGTAGCCTTCTATTATGGTCAATTTGAGGCTGGGCTACGACTTCGCCTAGATCCATTTATCTGTGAGTTTTTGGAGTGCGTGGTCGATGTCCCTATACAGTTGAGCGCCAATACTTTGAGGGTGTTGGTTTTATTTTCCATGGTGTGCAGGTTCGTTGGGTACGATCCATGTATGCATGTCTTTAGGAGATTTTTAAGGTTGTGCAGAACGACAAGACCTTTGGCTTTGGAGCCCCTCGGGAAGGGTCGGGAAGGCTCGGGAGGATTAGGGAAGGACCGGAAGAGGCCGGGATTGCCTCGAGATGCCTCGGGATGCCTCGAGACGGCTCGGGATTCCTCGAGACGGACCGAGATCGCCTAGGGAAGGACCGGGTTCGACTGAAATCGCTTCGATAGGACTTCGGAGCACCTCGAGAGGGCTTTGGAGCACCTCAGGAAGGCTCGGGAAGGACCAAAAGAGGTCGGGACGCCTTGGGGAATTGCCTGAAGGCTAGGGGAAGAGAGGAGAGAGTTGAGGTATGAATGAAATGGGAGAGGGAGCCTTCTATTTATAGGCCTCAAAAAACTGCAATATGGTCCGTGTTTTGGTGAAAAAACAATGGATCAATTTAAAGATCAAAATGTAAGATTAGGAGGGCACAATGGAGTAAAATCGGTGTAACTACGAAAAGAAGATGACACGGTCATGTAACGAGGAAAGCCCTTGAGACAACTATCTCGCCGGCATAAAACCTCGGAAGGTGTTTATGAGCACCTCCCTCCCAAACGGTAGTATTGATACTTAGTGAGTTACAAATGGTGGAGCTATGGCGGATTACAAGAATGTATGTGTGAATAGTGTGTGTGTAGTGTTCCGGCCATGAACTCTTTAAATAGATACAAGATAACTAAAGATAACAAGATCTAACAAACTATCCTAAAATCTCGGCATGATCATCTTGATCCTTGACTTGGTCTTCTAACCGTTGAAGTGAGTCCATGAAAAATGTATTCCCACGTTCTATATTCCTGTATTAGAGATACAATAATAATAATTAAATAATGATTTAATTATCTAAGTAATTTTTACCTTGATGTCTGGTACGAAGATGATGACATGCTGAATACTTTTTAAGACGTCGCAATCCTTAATTTTTACCCACAACAATTGTCCCCAAAAATTGTCTTTTAAATGAATTTAAAGGGACGGTTTTTCCACAATCTTCCAGAAGCTTGGCGGTTAAGTAACCTGACTAGACATGGCAAGTTGTAGAGTTTAATCTTCCTTAATTAGCGTAATTTACGAGGTTCTAGGGTTTTTAACTGAGGCTTTTTCGCTTTCTTCATCACAATTTCTCTACGTTTTCTCCATTTTCTACCCTGCTCCACGGCGGTGAAAGCTTTCCAAGGTAAATTTCTTCACTTTTTCTCTCTTTTTTCAAACATGGTCAAGTCTAAGTCAAGAAAAAACATGGTGCCAAGAAATCCCTTGAGTTTGAGCAAGGACGGGAATTTATCTTGTGAAGGCCTGTTAATCAAACCTGACGAAGAGGTTTGCATTTTTAACAATGAGCAAATCGAATCCATCAAGGATCATAAATGCTTTCCAGATTCCGCTATCTTTAGGCCTTTTGATGTCTTTATCAAGGTCAATTTCGTGTCTCCTCATTGGATTTGCTTTTATGAATACTCTTTCTCCCTAGGTTTCTCTTATCCCTTTCCCCTATTGGTAACTGAGTTCTTCAGAAAAATGAATTTAGTTTTTGTCCAAATAATGCCTATGATCTGGAGGATCTTTTCTTTTGTTATTAGGGTAAACCGAGAGTTCGATTTGAACATAGGGTTGAGAGAAGTAGCTTTTGTGTATGAGCTTCAAAAATTTGGCTCGACAAGGTATCTTTTAAAAACTAGGTCAGGGATGAAACCGTTGTTTGCCAAAATAATGGTAAATGATAGGGGTTGGAAATCAAGATACTTCTTTGTTGAGAATGATTCTTTGGAGGAAGGAGATTCTTTGGCAACGAGGTGGAATAGGGAAGGTATCTTCTTTTAAACTTCTGTTTTTCCTTTTTCCCGCACTTACTTGAATTTGTAATTTATTTTTTGCCTTTGCATCCATTGATTGGGCAAAGGTATTTCCTCCTCCTGTCGATACCGAGGATAAAGTGAGAAGGTTGCTGGAATTTTCAAAAGGAGAGAGATCATTCAAATCATTCGAAGCAGGGGCTGTTTCAAAAGATCTCGAGATACCGCCATCTGCAGAAATGTCTACTGGTAAGAATCTCTTTAATCATTCAAAAATTCTTCCTGCGTTTTGACTATCTCTATTTTATACTTCATACTCTCTGTTTTTGACAGTATCCAAGTCCACGGCTGCATTCTCTTTGAAGGACCTGCAAGATTTTGTAGGACAGACCCATGCTAACCAACAATTGGTGATGCCCAAGAAGGAGATGGAGGCACCATCTATTGGAGCGAGAGTGGAGAATAGAAAGAGCAGTTCCAAGGAGATAATAAATGTTGAAGAAATGGGTCTAGCGGATATTAAGGAAGCACCTACCAGGGTGTCAGTGGTAAGTTTCTGATTTTAGAAAATAGAGTTTATAGGAATTTTGAATAGTCCCCAGATTGACTATTAAATTTGTTTTTGCAGGGTGTTAATGCAGCAGAGATGAAAATGAACAGCCTTGAAGAAAGAAATAGGAAGCTGGTCCTAGATGCGCTACAGGCGAATAAGCAAAAAGATGTTTTAACCAAGAGAGTGGAGGACTTACAGAATGAAGTCGAAAGTTTGATGAAGGGGATGTCCTCAATTCAAGATACCCAACTGCAGGAGATCGAGGTCGTGAAGAAGAACATGATGGCTTCAGCCGCTAAGAGCATGATAGAGATCAAAATCCAAATGATAGAAGAGTTCCAAGAAGGAAAGCATATGGGATGGGATGTCGAGCATCAACGCTTACTCTTGAAGACGTTGAATGGTGAAGGAGATGAAGCAGGAGAAGTGTCATCTGGTGTGAAGGATGATCCTGGAAGAAGGTGCAACAACATCTGCGGCAGTGGCAACCCCATGAAGGTAAAAAATGGTTCTTTTTGTTTTGAAAAACTTTGGTTTAATGACGGGCTGCGTCCCGAAGACAATGTTTAAAAAAAATTGGGTTTGTAATCGGTCCATAAGGGCCAAAGACAATTTGCTTTTTCAAGTGTTGGGTTGGTTCAACACTTTTTAAGTTTCTAGGGTAAAAACTTTTTTCTTTGCATTGCTTGGGTTTGAAAAACTTTTGTTGGTAGGGATAACCTCTTTTGAAAATGAAAATAGAAGGTTGATATGCTAACCTATTCGGAGACGTTGTCAACTTGCGAATGGATGTATGAATCCTTGCAATTACTTTGATTGACATGTAAATGCCAATAACCTTTTGTTCTTAGGTGGCATGAATATGCCACAACCAAATTGATAATTTTTTAGGGTCAAAACACGTTGATTGAGTGGAGATGGGTAATTCGTATATATTAAACATACGGGCCCATCACACAACTCAATCAAGGTTGACATCGTGCGCTCCAGGCGAGGTGTTTAAACCTTATTGAGTTGAAAGAAAGTAATTTCTTTAAACCTTTGAAGGGATTAAGTACCTTTAACGAAGGTGAGATGGCCAGTCTCAAGCGGTTGTCTTCATGAGAATTTGTTTGAATCGACGATCTCTTGCAAAATAATAAGATAGTGAAAGATTTCGACATCTATTCTGATGCCATTTTTATTTTGATAAAAGAAAAATAGAAAAGTACTAGAATTTCGCAAGAAATCTCATTTAAACAAGAAGTAAGGAAATAATTTAAAAAAGACGACCGTACCTGATTAAGATGTTAGCTTCCTGGAATGATGTTAACATCTTCAATGTTGCATGGTTTATTCGAATGTTTCATGTTTCCTTGCAAAATAGAAACACATTAGGGGTGGGTGTTAGCTTAGCTAACACCCCTCCGACGCTTAAGTCAGTAAATATTCAAAAGATAATCAAAATTGAAAAGTACTTTTATTGGAAATAAAACTGTAAAATTCATACCTTGGTTTTATTTGCATTGGAATGTAATTATTGAAACTTACATAAAATAGGACTTAAGGTGAATGGCATTCCAGCTTCGGGGGATCCTTGTTCCATCTAGGGTCGATAGCCAATACGAAGCTTTACCTGCTTCAGCATCAACCAAGTATGGTCCTTCCCATTTGGGGTCCAACTTTCCAACATTGGGCTCTCTTGTGTTTTGAAACACTTTGCGGAGGACTAGATTACCAACTTGGAATTTCCGCAATCTGACATTTTTGTTATAGGACTTAGCAATCTTCTGTTGATATGCCGCTATCCTGATCTTGGCTAAATCTCTTAGTTCGTCAACGGTATCTAGATCATGACTTAGGTTGGCGTCATTCTGCTCAGGTGTCAATATCCTATATCTGGCAGTAGGGATGACGACTTCTGCAGGGATGACCGCTTCTGCACCAAATATTAAGGAATAAGGGGTCTGACATGTTGCGTTCTTTGGTGTTGTTCTATCTGCCCAAAGGATAAATGGAAGCTCTTTCGCCCATCTTCCTTTCTTTTGATCTAGCCTCTTCTTTAAGTTGTTGATGATAATCTTGTTACTTGATTCTGCCTGCCCATTAGCTTGAGGATGTACTGGTGATGATGTAACCATCTTGACTCCCCACCTAGTGAGAAAATCCTGCGTCTTCTTGCTAATAAACTGAGAACCGTTGTCACATATTATTTCAGACGGGATGCCAAATCTGCTGAATATATTCTTCTTAATGAAGGATATGACTTCTTTATCACGAACTTGCACATAGGCTTCAGCTTCAACCCACTTCGAGAAATAATTTGTCATTGCTAGCAAAAATACTTTTCCTCCAGGTGCTTTAGGCAATTTGCCTACTACATCCATTCCCCATCTCATAAACGGCCAAGGGGAGAGGATAGGATGAAGCAATTCTGAGGGTTGGTGCAAGATGTCGCTATGCCTCTGGCAGGAATCACACTTCTTGGCAAAGATGGCAGCATCTTGACGCATTGTTGGCCAGTAATAACCCATTCTTAGAGCTTTTGTATGTAATCTTCTGCCCCATGAATGATTACCACACGATCCTTCATGCAATTCTTTTAGTACTTCCATTGCTTTGTCAGCTTCGAGACATCTTAAATATGGACCTGCAAAAGATTTCTTAAATAGCACATTATCTATTAACACAAATCTTGAAATTCTTACCCTGAATGCTCTAGCATTCTTTTCATCATCAGGGATGGTTCCATCTTGAAGATATTTAATTATTGGTGCAGTCCAAGATGTTTCTATCTGATTATCTGAGATTTCATCATCTGTACAAAAAAGTTCTAACATTTCCACGACAGGGATGTTGACATGGATAATTGGTATATTGGTCTGAGATAAGCTTTTGAAAGCTGATCCAAGATTGGCCAATGCATTTGCTTGAGAGTTCTCCTCTCGGGGTATTTGTTCAAAGGAAAAGATTTGAAATTTGCTTGCCAAGATTTTCACAATGCCCAAATAAGTTTTCATCTTGGCATATGATTGACAAGTAACAATGAATCACTATATACCTGAATTGCCTTAATGTTCACGTCTAGAGCCACGGTTAGGCCTACGATTAAGGCTTTGTATTCTGCTTCATTATTTGTATCTTTAAAATCACAACTAATGGCCTGAGGTATGATGTCCCCTTGTGGCGACTTTAGGACAACACCTAGCCCCGTGCCCCTCATATTTGAGGCACCATCTGTGAATAGAGTTCACTTGCGCAGGATGTCCCCATATTGGAGCTGTTGGACTTCTAGTTCTACTTCCGGTTGCATGCTTGGACTAAAGTCTGCCACAAAATCTGCAAGTGCTTGGGATTTTATTGTTGTTCTAGGCTCATACCTGATGTCATAAGTGCTAAGTTGAACGGACCACTGTGCCATCCTTCCTGACATTTCTGGCTTTCTCATTACACTTTTTATCGGATAATTAGTACGAATAACAATTATATGAGTTTCAAAATAATGTCTTAACTTGATTGAAGCAGTAATTAAAGCTAAGATTAACTTTTCAAGGTGTGAATACCTGGTCTCTGCATCGAGCAGTGTTTTACTTACATAATATATCGGTTATTGGACGCCATCTTGCTCACGGACCAAGACGGCATTGACCGCAGTTTCAGAGATGGCTAAGTAAACACACAATGGCTTACCTTCTTGAGGCTTCGAGAGTAGGGGAGGTGTTGACAGGTACAACTTTAAATCTTGAAAGGCCTGTTCATGCTTTTCATTCCACTCAAATCTAGAATTTTTCTTTAGGTTGTCGTAGAATGGCTGCACTGTCTGAGGATTTTGAGATGAATTGATTCAATGCTGCCACTTTTCCTGTCAATCTTTGAACATCTTTGAGGGACTTAGGCGACGCCAGATTGATGATGGCTTTTATTTGCTCCAGGCTTGCTTCTATTCCTCTTTGCGTCACCATGTAGCCTAAGAATTTATCGAATTTCATGCCAAAGTTGCACTTCGCTAGGTTTAACTTCATGTTGAATTTGTCCAGGATATCAAAGGCTTGAGTAAGATCTCATACATGATTATTAGCTTTCTTTGATTTTATCACCATATTGTCGATGTACACTTCCATGGTGTCCCCAATCTGCTCTTTGAACATCATATTGACTAGCCTCTGGTACGTGGCACCTGCATTTCTTAGTCCAAAAGCAGTAATTTATAAACACGCACCAAACAACTTATGTAACAATCGCACCAATTATAATTGGTACGTGAAAATCGATATACCTAAATTTTGGTACGGTAGTATCGTACTGATTCTGTATAATTGGTTGGTACACGTTATATAGATTTAATGTTGGTTGGTATACCGAGTACCAATTATCATTTTTAAAAATATTAATTTTCATATAACTAACTTTTTATGGCATTTGAGTATCTTAAATAATCTAATGGTGCTCGTGCTAATAGCTGAATGCTATAGAATAAAATGTTGGGCGGCATAATTAAATTAATGCCCTGGAATGGAACTTCGTCCATATATACTGATAGTGAAGTAGCATTTGCCGGTAGCAAGACATTGATATTCATAATTGTGCGTACATTTGTTGTTTAAGTTTGTATGAATGAGTGTGCGTATTTTAATATTGTATGAATACATGGTTATACAAGTTGCTTCTATGGTATTTGGGGGAGAGAGAGAGAGAGAGAGAGAGAGAGAGCGCACTAATTGTTGGAACAATAATGATCCATTAAACCATGAACCATATCATAACTAGATTAAGAAGAGAAGAAGAAGAAGAAGACGGAAGCGTGTACCTTGTGATTCCATGATTTCTTAGTCTTGTTCTTAGAAGGGGAAAGTATGAAGATAGTCTTCAAGGTAGGGAAGAGTAGATCTTCTAAATGATGAATGTCCTTATTCTCTTTTGTCTTCAAGTACTTAGGAAGATTATGGACTGAATGAAAATGTAAATAACTAGTAGATTCTAAGGCTGATGGAAAGGCCTTTATATAGGAATTCAAGGGGCACTTCATTTAGGAACTACACCTATTGATGTATAAGATATTATCATTATGTCCATCATTTAATGGTAGTCTTATACGTAATGGAATTCTATATATTTTGTCTACACTTTAACATACACATGAAATTAAATAACACATATTGATTAATCCATGTTCTAACAATCTCCCACTTGGATTAATATTAATATGTATCTTTTACTAAATTAATTCCTTAATCATTTATAATATGAATGACAACCCTTATGTGCACTTTTATTGTCATCCAACACTATCTCGTCCATTAGTCTTATAAGTATAGGGACTAAAGGGGCAGTCGTTGTAATTGATTCGCTACTAAACCCACATTAATCACATATATATATCCAACTAAATGACATAGATTAAGCATAGATGTGTAGCATGGAATATTAACGAATATATATGAAGAATGCATATATATATATTCTCCAACTAGTCCTACTTAACCAAATGAGATCAAAATATAAAATAAAACAACACAAATAAATAAATGAAAACAACACAAACTCCCACTGATTTAAGCATTATCAAAAGTCGTTTCACCCATATGAGCAGTATGCTCGTAAAACATCAAAAGAGATAATGCTTTACAAAAATGGATCCAATAACATGGAGTTTGATCATATAAGTTGTATATCTATTTGTTCATTTTATACTTATTTCTCTTCAACAAGAGACATAACCATATGATGTCTTTCGACATCTTTGCATCCAGTAAAACATAATCGGAATACCTAATGATCTCAAAATGATCCTATTTTATATACATAAGCATGTAGTTCAATGTTTTATAGGTACTTCATCATTCTTTTGTATGCGAATTAATGTTCTTCTTTCTGAATTGCTTTGGTATTGATCAAGCATCCCAATAATAAATACAAGGTCTGGACGAGTACAGACTTGCGCATACATTAAGCTTCCTACTACCGGTGCATAAGGGATAATTTTCATATACTTGGATTCAAAATTAATTTTAGGACATTGTTTTAGACTGAATTTATCTTCCTTAGAGACAGGGCTGTCATGTGATTTACAATTTTGCATGCTAAACCTTTGTAATACCTTCTCTATATGGCTCTTTTTGTGATAATCCTAAAATACCTCGTGAACGATCACGATGTATTTAGATTCCTAATACAAAAGAAGCTTCACCAAGATCTTTCATCTCAAATATGTTTGAGAGAAATTTCTTAGTTTCCTTTAGAAGGTCCTTATCATTACTAGCAAGTAAAATATAATCCAAATATCATCCACATATAAGACCAAAATTATAAATCTACTCCCACTGAACTTATGGTACACACAATCATCACCAAGATTTATTTCAAAACCGAATGAAGAATAACTTGATTAAATTTTAAGTATCATTGACGAGATGCTTGCTTAATCCCATAAATGGATTTCTTAAGTGTACAAACTAGTAGACTAGTTTGATCTGAAACAGTCACCATTTCTGATTTCTTCATATAGATAGTTTTCTCAATATCACCATTGAGAAAAGTTGTCTTATTATCCATTTGATGAAGCTCAAGATCATAATGTGTCACTAATGCCATAATGATCCTAAAAGAGGTTTTTAGAAGATGCCGGAGAAAATATTTCTTTATAATCAATCACTACAAGGAAAACCGGATTTAGAGACGGAAATTTAGAGACGGACGAAATCTGTAGCTAATTTGGCGACAGATTAGAGACAGAACCAAAAATCAGAGACGGATTCGGATTCCGTCTCTAAATTAGAGACGGATTCAGATTCCGTCTCTAATTCAGAGACGGAATATGAATCCGTCTCTAATATAGAGACGGAATCCGAATCCGTCTCTAATTTAGAGACGAAATCTGATTCCGTCTCTAATTTAGAGACGGATTCAGATTCCGTCTCTAAATTTTAGAGACGGGTTTTGTATCTGTCTCTAAAATAGAGACAGATTCAGAATCCGTCTCTAAATTAGAGACAGATTCAGAATCCGTCTCTAAATTAGAGACAGATTCAGAATCCGTCTCTAAACTTTAGAGACAGATTTTAACCCGTCTCTAATTTAGAGACAGATTTTTGAATCCGTCTCTAATTTAGTGACAGATTCAACATCTGTCTCTAAAATTTAGAGACAGATTTAGTATCCGTCTCTAAATTTGACTTTTCTTCTATATACTTTCATTTGTTTAGTTTTTTTCTATCTTTTTTTATATAACTTTTTCTAAAAAAAACCACTGATTAACAAAGGCTAAAATATTGTTTTCTAGTCAATAAAAATTTTTTAAAAAAATAAAAAATAAATATAGGGTAGTCCGTCCCTCTTTTGACTTTTCTTCTATATACTTTCATTTGTTTAGTTTTTTTCTATCTTTTTTTCTATAACTTTTTCTAAAAAAACCACTGATTAACAAAGGCTAAAATATTGTTTTCTAGTCAATAAAAATTTTTAAAAAAATAAAAATAAATATAGGGTAGTCCGTCCCTCTTTTGACTTTTCTTCTATATACTTTCATTTGTTTAGTTTTTTTCTATCTTTTTCTATAACTTTTTCTAAAAAACCACTGATTAACAGAGGCTAAAATATTGTTTTCTAGACAATAAAAAATTTTAAAAAAAATAAAAAATAAATATAGGGTAGTCCGTCCCTCTTTTGACTTTTCTTCTATATACTTTCATTTGTTTAGTTTTTTCTATCTTTTTTTCTATAACTTTTTCTAAAAAAAAACACTGATTAACAAAGGCTAAAATATTGATTTCTAGTCAATAAAAAATTTAAAAAAAAATAAAAAATAAATATAGGATAGTCCGTCCCTCTTTTGACTTTTCTTCTATATACTTTCATTTGTTTAGTTTTTCTATCTTTTTTTCTATAACTTTTTATAAAAAAAACCACTGATTAACAAAGGCTAAAATATTGATTTCTAGTCAATAAAAATTTTTTAAAAAAATAAAAAATAAATATAGGGTAGTCCGTCCCTCTTTTGACTTTTCTTCTATATACTTTCATTTGTTTAGTTTTTTCTATCTTTTTTTCTATAACTTTTTCTAAAAAAAAACCACTGATTAACAAAGGCTAAAATATTGTTTTCTAGACAATAAAAAATTTAAAAATAAATAAAAAATAAATATAGGGTAGTCCGTCCCTCTTTTGACTTTTCTTCTATATACTTTCATTTGTTTAGTTTTTTTCTATCTTTTTTTCTATAACTTTTTCTAAAAAAACACTGATTAACAAAGGCTAAAATATTGATTTCTAGTCAATAAAAATTTTTTAAAAAATAAAAAATAAATATAGGGTAGTCCGTCCCTCTTTTGACTTTTCTTCTATATACTTTCATTTGTTTATTTTTTTTCTATCTTTTTTATATAACTTTTTCTAAAAAAAACCACTGATTAACAAAGGCTAAAATATTGATTTCTAGTCAATAAAAATTTTTAAAAAAATAAAAAATAAATATAGGGTAGTCCGTCCCTCTTTTGACTTTTCTTCTATATACTTTCATTTGTTTAGTTTTTTCTATCTTTTTCTATAAATTTTTCTAAAAAAAACCACTGATTAACAAAGGCTAAAATATTGATTTCTAGTCAATAAAATTTTTTTACAAAACTAAAAAATAAATATAGGGTAGTCTGTCCCTCTTTTGACTTTTCTTCTATATACTTTCATTTGTTTAGTTTTTTTCTATCTTTTTTTCTATAACTTTTTCTAAAAAAAACCACTGATTAACAAAGGCTAAAATATTGTTTTCTAGACAATAAAAAATTTAAAAAAAAATAAAAAATAAATATAGGGTAGTCCGTCCCTCTTTTGACTTTTCTTCTATATACTTTCATTTGTTTAGTTTTTTTCTATCTTTTTTCTGTAACTTTTTCTAAAAAAACCACTGATTAACAAAGGCTAAAATATTGATTTCTAGTCAATAAAAATTTTTAAAAAAATAAAAAATAAATATAGGGTAGTCAGTCCCTCTTTTGACTTTTCTTCTATATACTTTCATTTGTTTAGTTTTTCTATCTTTTTTTCTATAACTTTTTCTAAAAAACCACTGATTAACAAAGGCTAAAATATTGATTTCTAGTCAATAAAAAAATTTTAAAAAAATAAAAAATAAATATAGGGTAGTCCGTCCCTCTTTTGACTTTTCTTCTATATACTTTCATTTGTTTAGTTTTTTTCTATCTTTTTTTCTATAACTTTTTCTAAAAAAACCCACTGATTAACAAAGGCTAAAATATTGTTTTCTAGACAATAAAAATTTTTTAAAAAAATAAAAAATAAATGTAGGGTAGTCCGTCCCTCTTTTGACTTTTCTTCTATATACTTTCATTTGTTTAGTTTTTTTCTATCTTTTTTTCTATAACTTTTTCTAAAAAAAACCACTGATTAACAAAGGCTAAAATATTGATTTCTAGTCAATAAAAATTTTTTAAAAAATAAAAAATAAATATAGGGTAGTCAGTCCCTCTTTTGACTTTTCTTCTATATGCTTTCATTTGTTTAGTTTTTTTCTATCTTTTTTTCTATAACTTTTTCTAAAAAAAACCACTGATTAACAAAGGCTAAAATATTGTTTTCTAGTCAATAAATATAGGGTTTAGGGTTTAGGGTATAGGGTATAGAGTTTAGGGTATAGGGTTTAGGGATTAGGGGTTAGGGATTAGGGTTTAGGGGTTAGGGTTTAGGGTTTAGGGGTTAGGGTTTAGGGTTTAGGGTATAGGGTTTAGGGGTTAGGGTATAGGGTATAGGGTTTAGGGTTTAGGGTATAGGATTTAGGTTTTAGGGGTTAGGATATAGGGTTTAGGGTTTAGGGTTTAGGCTATAGGGTTTAGGGGTTAGGATTTAGGGTTTAGGGTTTAGGGTATAAGGTTTAGGGGTTAGGGTTTAGGGTTTAGGGGTTAGGATATAGGGTTTAGGGTTTAGGAGTTAGGGTATAGGGTTTAGGGTTTAGGGTATAGGGTTTAGGGTTTAGGGTATAGGGTTTAGGGTATAAAATTTAGGGTTTAGGGTTTAGGGTATAGGGGTTAGGGTATAGGGTTTAGGGTTTAGGGTATAGGGTATAGGGTTTAGGGTTTAGGGTTTAGGGTATAGGGTTTAGAGTTTAGGGTTTAGGGGTTAGGGGTTAGGGTATAGGTATAGGGTTTAGGGTTTAGGGTTTAGGGTATAGGGTTTAGGGTATAGGATTTAGGGTTTAGGGTTTAGGGTATAGGGTATAATGTATAAGGGTTAGGATATAGGGTATAGGGTATAGGGTTTAGGGTTTAGGGTATAGGGTTTAGGGTTAGGGTTTAGGGTTTAGGGCCCTAAACTATAAGCCCTAAACCCTAAACCTTAAACCCTAACCCTAAACCCTATACCCTAAACCCTAAACCCTAACCCCTATACCCCAACCCTTATACTCTAAACCCTAAACCCTATACCCTAAACCCTAAACCCTAAACCCTATACCCTAACCCCTAAACTATAAGCCCTACACCCTAAACCCTAAACCTTAACCCCTAAACCCTAAACCCTATACCCTAAACCCTATACCCTATACCCTAAATCCTAAACCCTAAAACCTATACCCTAACCCTTATACATTATACCTTATACCCTAAACCCTAAATCCTATACCCTATACCCTAAACCCTATACCCTAAACCCTAAAGCCACTAACCCACTAAACTATAAGCCCTACACCCTATACCACACAAACCCTAACCCCTAAACCACCAAACCACTATACCTAAACCTATACCACTATACCACTAAATCCTAAACCCTAAAACCTATACCCTAACCCTTATACATTATACCCTATACCCTAAACCCTAAATCCTATACCCTATACCCTAAACCCTATACCCTAAACCCTAAACCCTAACCCCTAAACTATAAGCCCTAAACCCTACACCCTATACCCTAAACCCTAAACCCTAACCCCTAAACCCACAAACCCACATACCACAAATCCTAAACCCTAAACCCTAAACCCTATACCCTAAACCCTATACCCTATACCCAACCCTTATACATTATACCCTATACCTTAACCCCTAAACCCTAAAATCATATACTAAACCCTATACCCTAACCCCTAAACCCTATACCCTATACCCTAACCCTTATTATTAAGTATTATTACTAATTACTATTTTCTTTAAAGATAAAATTATTGTTATTGTTAATAAGTATTTTTTTATAATTTATTAATATCAATTATTACTTAGGTATATTAATATTTCTTAGAAGTTTAAATTATTAAAATATTATTAATAAATTTAAAATAATTAAATTTATGAATATTATTATTAATTAATAACATTATTATTTTTTATGTTATGTATTATTACTAGTTATTATTAATATTATTATTAATTATATAATAATATTATTATTAATTATATAATAATAATTATTAATATATTCAATTATATAATTGAATAATTAACAATAATATCAATATTAGTCTTATTATTAAGTATTATTACTAATTATATGATAATGTTATTATTCTTGATATTAGGCATATTACTATAACTAAAATTTTGGGTAAATCAAATAAAAGCATGTAAATATTTTAGATAACTTTTTATAAATTTCAGTAATAAAAAAAATCTAAAATATTTTTTCCTATTCAATAAAAAATATTTAAAATTTCTAATTATTATTAATACTATTATTAATATTATTACTGATTATATAATTAATATTAATATTAATTAATTAATTATATAATTAATAAATTATTAATAAATATTATTAATAATAAATATTATTATTCTTATTATTAGACATAAATATTTTAGTTAGTGTATAATATAGTGTGAAATAGATATAAGTACGTGATGTGGCATTGTTTGATTGGTTTCAAAATTTCACGGGGATTATGGCTCAAGGCGAAATCGACCGTTCAATAACTTCGATCAAACGGACCATATTATTCCATCGATACCAAACTCACTCTCTCCCTATTTCACTCCACCGTTTTCTCTCTCTCTCTCCATTCGAATTTCCAGAACCAGGTTTGAAGCTCCCCGCGTTTTCTCTCTCTCATTTCCCTCGGCTCCCTCGCGTCCCTTGACCTCGCCGTACTCTCGGAGACACGGACACCTTCGCCCTCCATCCCTTGACCTCCGCCATACTCTCCCGGCGACATCGGACACCGAGATACCTTCGCGGCCGTCACCCTCCGCCCTCCATCACTCTCTCTCTTTCTCCATTTTTAGTCTCTGTTTAACCTCGGTAGGAGCCAATCGAGGAGCGAGTGGCGAAGCGAGCGAGATCCGGCGACACCGGTTGAACCTCTGTTGAACCTCGGTATGAAAATGGTTGTGGTGTGAGTTGTAAACTCTCTCTCTCTCTCTCTATCGATCTAAATCAAAACCCGGATTTGGGTTTGATTTCGATTTTGCCTTGGAAACTTGGAAACTCGATTTCGGTTTGTTGGATTTTGATTTGATTTTTTTGGTGATTTTGTAAAGATTCAAAATTTTGGAAACCTAGTATTGTAATTTTTGTTTTGGTTTGGTGGTTGATTTTGGTTCTTGCGGTGGTTCTTTGGTGGTTCTTAGGTGGTTCTTTGGTGGTGATGGGTGGTGATTGGTGGTGGTGGTGAAAGTTTGTGAGGACTATTTGAGTTTAAAAGAAATTTAGGGGTGATTTGATAATAATAAAAGTTAAGGGTGATATGAAAATAATATAAGTTAAGGGACCGATTTGAAAAAAAAAAAGCTTAGAGATGATTTAATATATATTTAAAAATATATATTTATATATTTTAATATATATATATATATATTTAAAATATATTAATATATATTTTTAAATATTTATTTAATTTTTTTAAAAAAAAATATCAATTTAGCGACGAAAATATCCGTCGCTAAAATGGTTTGAAAATAAAACGAGAATTTAAATAAAGACGGAAAATCGCCAAGCTAATCAGTAGACAGTCGTATCAGTAGCTAATTTAGACACGGACATATGTGTCGCTAATTTAGAGACGGACATATCTGTCTCTAATTTAGAGACGGCTATATCTGTCTCTAAATTAGAGACGGACACATCCGTCTCTAAATTAGCTACAAAACAGCGACGCCCAATTTAGCGACAAACCTGCACCCACGGAATAGCTACGGAACAAATCCGTAGCTAAACACGATTTAGCTACGGAATCTTCATTTTAGCTACGAAATTTGCCGTAGCTAAAATCGATTTTCCTTGTAGTGAATGTCTTCCTTTTGAGTAAATCCATTAGCAACAAGACGTGCTTTATATCTTTCCATATTACCTTGCTAATCCCTTTTGGTTTTAAATATCAATTTATAACCAATAGGTTTTACACCTTCAGGCAATGGGACAAGATCCCAAATGTCATTGTCTTTTCATTGATTTTAACTCCTCATTAATGGCATTTATCCACTTATGAGAATTAGGACTATTAATGTCTTCATGAAAGGTGATTAGATCATCTCCCACTAAACCTAAGGTGTCCTCATTCTCCACAAGATACATATCATAAATATCTGGAATAGCACTTCTTCTTTCTCTAGTAGATCTCCTTAAGGGCACCGATTCATCCTCATTTTGATGTTGTTGAATTTCATTATGTCCAACATTTTCATGTTGTTCGTTATTTACGGGAGTCTCTATATTATTTTGAATTGTATGTTCTTGTTGAATTTCAGGTGTAATTACTTGATTTCCAACAGGAACAAAAGTTTGAGGAATATAGAGTGGTTCCTCTAACTCTTCAAATTCAAATAGATCAGATCAAATTCAAAATAGATCAAATCATTACTATTTCTTCCACTAAATTCAACATCCTCAAAGAACCTAACATTGCCAGTCTCGAAAAATGTTCTAGTTTTCGGGTCATAAAATTTATATCCCCTAGATCTCTCGGCATACCCTACAAAATAGCTACTAACAGTTTTAGGGTCTAGTTTGCCCTCATTAGGCCTATAAGGTCTAGCTTCTGCTGGACACCCCCATACATGAATATGATTTAAGGACGGTTTCTTATTCGTCCATAACTCATAAGAAGTCTTGCCGATAGCTTTTAAAGGTGCTCTATTGAGAATATAAGTTGCGATTTTTAATGCTTCGCCCATAATGAGTGAGGAAGGAAGTACAAGAAAACATACTTCTTACCATATCCTTAAAAGGATTATATTATGTCTCTCCACTATACTATGCTAGGTTTACCCGACATGGTGTAGTGAGGGACAATCCTACACTCTTCAAAATAGCGAGTATAAAGGACCCGGACGTTATTCACCAATACGTTATACCGTCTGTAGTTTTCACCACCATGATCGAATTTAACGTTCTTAATAGTCTTTCTTATGACTTAAAAGACTTGAAAACGTCCAATAATTGAAACTTTATATGAAGAAAATAATGTATCCATAACGAGAGAAATCGTCTATGAACGTGATGAAATATGTTTGACCGTTCCATGAAGGGGTAGTGAACGGTCCACATATATCCGTATGAATAAGTTCTAAGACGCTTGAGGCTCTCAAGGATTATGTGCCTTTAGTGTTTGTAAATTTCCCTATAAGGCATTCAATACAAAAGTTATTTTTCGGAGTATCAAGTTTGTGTAATATTCCCTCGGACACAAGCTTTATCAATTCTCCCTTTGGAGATATGACCCAAATGCCTATGTCATAGAATACAAGAATTTTCACTTGATAACTTTTGCTTAGTGCCTTTAGTTTTGGTTTCATATTTATGGGACTCATTCAATTTACTTGATTGTATCAAGTAAATTAAAATCATCGATATATGACAAAGTACTAGTACCGACAAGATTGGAATTTAAAATAAAGATCACATTTATTATTACCAAAAGAACAAGAGTAACCTTCCTTGTCCAAACTGTGATAGATATTAAATTCCATAAAAAAGATGGTACAATGAATATATTATTTAAAATAAAAAATAATAGCCAGTACTTGTCATTAAAAAAAAATCTCTATGTCTACAACTTCAATCGGATTTTCAGCTTCCATATAGATGTATTTCTCATCTTCACTGGGGATTCGATAATTCAGGCAACCCTGCATACATGAACTAATGTGAGTTGTTGCACCAAATACAACCACTATGTATATTAAGGAATTGAAACCAAATTTGCCTTAGTACAAACAAGACCAAATGACTTACCATTCTGAATTCGCCATTCGCGATACTTATGATAGTCATTCTTCATGCGAGTAAGGTCCTTGCAAAAGAAGCATTTCTTGCCTTTATGACCCTTAAAAGATCCCTTATGCCTCTTACTTGCAACCGCAATTTCCTTCCCTCTTCTCTTAATCCCACGAGAAGAAGTAAATGCTAAGTGAATACTTTCTAATTTAAGATATTTCATCCTATCTTCCTCTAATGTCATATGAATTTTCAACCCCTACTACAATAGAATATGATTAAGTTGGTTATTAATTATTATAACTTGATTTTTTATGTTTTATTTCTCCTGCTATATAGAAAATTGGAGTACAAAATATAAATGTTTAAAATTTGATTCGCAAAATAAATGTTATACTTTTTGAATTTTAATTCTACATTTATTAGATTCTAGTAACAACTGTACCGGTCGTATCCACTAACTACTGTCTACTAGGGCTGGCAAAATTTATAAATACGTATCAATCAACTTGTGTACCAGGCGTAACAATTATAATTGTTACGTAAAAATCGGTGTATCGAAATGTTGGTACAGTAGTAACGTACTGATTCTGTATAATTGCTTGGTATACTGTAAATATATTTTTATGTTGATTGATATATCGAATACCAATTATCGTTTTTAAAAATATTAATTTCCATGTAACTAACTGTTCATGACATTTGATTATCTTACATAATCTAATGGTGCTTGTGTTAATCTAATGGTGCTTGTGTTAATAGGTGAATGCTATAGAATAAAATGTTGGGTGGCCTAATTAAATTAGTGCCCTGGAATGGAAGTTCGTCCATGTATGCTGCTAGTGAAGTAGCATTTGCTGGTAGCAAAACGTTGATATACATAACTGTGATTACATTTGTTGTTTAAGTTTGTATAAATGTGTGTGAGTATTTTTTATTGTATGAGTGCGTGGTTATACAAGTTGCTTTTAGAGCCAAGGACCCTAAGACCCCTAAGTGAGATTATAAATCCATAAATATCCAATCGAGATCAGAAATTTCTCAGAAACCCGTTGTAATTAATATACCTAGAATATCCCTCCTTCCCGTCCAGTTCCTAAACAGCCCGCTTAGCCCATCCCGTTCTTTTCTATGTTATTTTAGAAATTCCCGTCCAGTTCCTAAACAGCCCGCTTAGCCCACCCCGTCCTTTTCTATGTTATTTTAGAAAAATTGAATCAAAATGTAGAGTGTAGGATTCGAACTCTAGACCCTTCGCTATAAATCAAGGTCTTAACCGCTTGGCCAATGCCTTGTTTACGTTTATTTTTGCAATATATTTCATTAGTATAAACTGTAGAGGAAAATTAATTTAAAAAAAAATGAGATTTCACAATCAATTAATGAGATTCAATATTCAAAATTTAATTAAGTATATATTTGGGTATAAGACTAGAATTACTCTTATATCTTAAAATTTAAGAGTAAAAAAAAAAAACCACAAATTTTTACGTTTTCTTTAAAATGTGAAAATTTGTCTTATACAGTACCTCCACTCCGTCGGTCTTATACACTCTCCCCGTCGGTCTTACACCTAAATGTATAAAACTAAAATTAGTCTTATACCTTAAAAAATAAGACTAAAATTAGTCTTATAACTAAAGGTATATGACTATAATTACTCTTATATTTTATTACTCTTATATCTTAAGGTATAAGACCTTTGAATGGTCCTATAGCAAATGGTATAGGACCTGGGAACATAATATAGACAGCTATAAGACCTTTGAATGGTCCTATAGCAAATGGTATAGGACCTGGGAACATAATATACACAGTTATAAGACCTTTGAATGGTCTTATAGCAAATGGTATATGACCTGGCAACATCATATACAAAGCTATAAGACCATTGGATGGTCCTATAGCAAGTAGTATAGGACCTCACACAATCTTATACCAACGCATTAAGACCTTTGAATGGTCCTATAGCAACTGGTATAGGACTTAACAACATCATATACAAAGCTATAAGACCTTTGAATGGTCTTATATCAAGTGATATAGGACCTCACACAATCTTATACCAACGCATTAAGACCTTTGAATGGTCATATAGCAACTGGTATATGACTTAACAACATCATATACAAAGCTATAAGACCTTTGAATGGTTCTATAGCAAATGGTATAGGACCTGAGAACATAATATACACAGCTATAAGATCTTCGAATGGTCCTATAGCAAATGGTATATGACCTGGCAACATCATATACAAAGCTATAAGACCATTGGATGGTCCTATAGCAAGTAGTGCGGTATTAATTTTTATAGGTAAACTCAGTAATGCGGGGATAAAAGGGTAAAATAGTAATAATAGTGGTGTGGTATTAATTTTTATAGGTAAACTCAGTAATGCGGGGATATTAAGTAATTGTGCGGGGGTGAATAACAATTATCTTGCTCTTCTCTTTTATCTTGTTTCAAAATCAGCTAAGCATAAAACCAACCAATATGGAGTTAATTCACGCTAAATTAGCCAGTTCTAATCCAATTGGACTAAATGCTGAAGAATCAAAAACCCTAAACAAAATATTCAACCCTTGAATCAAATCCACTTCTACCAGACAATTAACAGCAAAATTACCAAATTCTTATCACTCATACTCAATTCCATGTAAAATACACACAAACAAAGCGTAAAATTCAGGAGAAATGAACATAATTAAGTAGAATAAACTTACAGATTGTTTTCATCAGCAGATGCAGAAGAAGCGTATCTATCTATCGACATGATTTTCTCGCGATTTCCTGGAAAATTCAGATTAATTTCGACCAATTTCGGGATGTAATTAAGATCACTGATATCTACAATACTACTAGATTGAATCACTGAAGAAGAATAAAGAGAGTTACGATCCCAGAAACTAGAAACGTGAACTGGGTTCTATAACACAGGGCAAAAAAAAAAGAGCCAAAGTGCCGGAGAAGAATGGATGTCGGACTGAGATTGGCAAGAGAGGGAGAGAGTACGTTGGGTGAATGAGGGGAGGGGTAAAATTGATATTTAGAAATCATATTTGACCAGGTCAAAGGAGTTTTGGATTTACACGGTATTTTGATCTGGGCTTCTCAATGAGTTTGAAGTTTTGAATCTGGGATAGGTTTTTATGGGTTAAAATCTGGGCTAGAGGGGTAGGAAGGAATTAATCCTGCTTCTATGGTACTTGAGAGAGAGGGAGAGTGGTTATATAAGTTTTTTTTTTTTTTTTTGATACCCAGGTTCTCAGTTTCGCCGAACTAATCCTGGATCACTAGGTATCGGCCCCTCAATATGCTGGCGAAGGTAAATCGCGGGATGTGCCCTATGCAGCCAAGGTGGCAAGTGGTTATATAAGTTGATTCTATGGTACTTAAGAGAGAGAGAAAAAGCGCGCGCCCACTGATTCTATATTCAAATGAGAAAGAATGAGGATTGGGATAAACAATACTCCCTCCGTCCCATAGAACATTACCCCTTTTGCTATTTTGGGCGTCCCTCATTAAAGTCCCACTTTCCTAAAAAGGAAACCTTAAATCACTATTCTCTCCACTCATTCTCTCTCCTACATTATTTTAATACTCACAACACCATTATAATTTACTATTCTCTCCACTCATTCTCTCTCCTCCCACTCACAACACCTACTTTAATAACATTATTCCTTATTTTCCGTTCTCAATAGTAAACGTGTAATGTTCTATGGGACGGAGGGAGTATGTCAACAAACAGCTGTGCATCTCAGTAGAGGCAGGCGTAACTTGGATTTTATTTTGATATCTCATGTCTCTTTTATTAGTTAACTTTTGAGGATATACTATTATTTATGGATTTTCAATGCCTGCTACAATAGAATATGATTAAGTTGGTTATTAATTATTATAATTTGATTTTTTATGTTTTATTTTTCCTGATATATAGAAAAGGGAATTTGCCCCATAATTTTTTTTTTGAAACAAATCACTTTCCACTAAGTTCCTCATTGTATTAAAATGTCCCATAAGTTCTAATGTTGTATTATGTATAATACAACATTTAGTTATGCAGTAGTTTAAAATCATAATACTGCATCCACACCACCGCCTCCGCCACAGCCCAGCTCCGCCGCCGCCGTCTGCTATCGCCGCATGCCAGATTTCGGTCAATTTTCGCCGGAATCCGGTCAATTTTCACCAGAATCCAACAATTTTGACCGAAATCCGGTCGTCGGAGGTCGAAATCTGGTCGTCGGTCCATGGGCTTCGGACTCCGGTCACCGCGGTCGCCGGAATGCAGTATTATGGCCTTAATTGATGTTGTATTTTCGAAACATAATACAACATGGGGAAGGAACTTATCGGGCATTATGAAACTTTTTTAAAACTTATCGGGCATAGTCCCTATAGAAAATTGGATTACAAAATATAAATGTTCAAAATTTGATTCGTAAAATAAATGTTACTCCCTCCGTTCCACTACAAGAGTCCTACTTTTCCTTTAATCCGTCCCAATTAAGAGTTTCATTCCATAAATGACAAATTTTGAACGGTATTTCGGACATTTATACCCTTATAATGTAATATATTTTAAAAAAAAACACATTCATTATGCCCTTATAATGTTAACAAATTTACAAAAAAAAAACAATTAAAAAGAGGTTTTATCATAAATGTTTTAACTTTTACATTCTCTCTCCTCTAATCTTCTACCCACTTGCAATTCTTTATTCATTTAAAAAAAAATAAAAAATCTTGAGAAGCATGAAATACCACCCTAAGACCCTTGAAGTGGGACGAAAGAAATATAAGTTTTGGATTTTAATTATCTATTTGGGATGCTACTACCAAACATATTAACTTAGTTTAGTACCAACCGTACTAACTAAGTTGGTATAGCGACTTTTTGGGTTAGTAATGGTACATGTTTTTATATATAAAGATGAACTTGGTTGGTATACTCCCTTCGTCCCACGATAATCTGTAAAAAGACAACTTTTGAGCGTCTCACAATAATTTGCACTTTTTCAAAATAAAAATGGGACCCACTTGTCTCTACTCACAACCATTACCCACTTACTCCACTTTTTCTCTCCTACCCAACAATGTATACTCACAATACATCACCTTTTTCACTTTTCTTCTTAATTTTCGTGCCACACAAAAATGTGCACATTTCTTCGAGACGAAGGGAGTATAGGATAAACAAAATACAATTGGTATAAATTGGTATACCTACAGCCCTAACTCACTTTCTCTCTTATAAACCATTTTTTATACTTATAACACTCACTCCATTATATATTTTTTCTTAATTGTCGTGTAATATCAAATTAAATTTGTGTATTTTTTTAATGACCGTTTTCTAAATTCTTTTTATTTTTTGTGTGCAAATAATTACTCGTAATTAAAATGTGGCAAGTGGCTAAATGCAATAGATCCAAGTCATAAACACGCGGTACGTGTGGCTAAATTAACTGCGCGCCGATCGCCATCTTCCTCTCCTCTATAAATACAACTTCCCCTAAACATTAGCTACTCCTCAAATCAACTCCCAAAACATTTTCTTTTTGCAATATAGACCCTATCCTCCTCCTTCTCCGTTAACCATGGACGTTCGCCGGCGTCTTCCCACCACCAAGCAATACCAACAACATCGCTCAATTAAATCTAACCCCGCCGGCGAACTTCTCAAACAACAACAATCTGACACCATCTCTCTCCCTTTCCCTCTTTACATCGTCAATGCCTTGTTCTTCACCATGTTTTTCTCCGTCATGTACTTTCTCCTCACGCGTTGGAGAGAGAAGATTAGGAACTCAACTCCGTTGCATGTTCTTACGATTTCTGAAATGGCTGCCGTGGTTTCTCTGATTGGTTCGTTTGTTTATCTTTTGGGTTTTTTCGGGATTGATTTTGTTCAATCTGTGATTCGTCCGTCGCCTGATTCGTGGACGATTGAGGATGAAAACCCAGACCAGATTATTGTTCACGAGGACAAGAAACCGTCGTGTGGGGTAGCGGTAATGCCGCCGCTATCTCCGGTGAAACAGGTTCAAATTGTGGGAGATGCAACGTCTGCATGTGCGGCGGCTTTACCGATCCCGGCTATATCGCCGGCAATTGTATTGACAGATGATGACGAGGGGATTGTTAAGCTGGTTGTGTCCGGCGCGATGCCTTCGTATGCGTTGGAATCGAAGCTCGGGGACTGTAAGCGTGCGGCGACGATACGGCGGGAGGCGTTGCAGAGAATCACCGGCAAGTCATTGGCTGGATTGCCGTTGGAGGGTTTTGATTACGACTCGATTTTAGGGCAGTGTTGCGAGATGCCGGTGGGGTATGTGCAGATTCCGGTGGGGATAGCCGGGCCGTTGTTGTTGAACGGGGTGGAGTATTCGGTGCCAATGGCAACGACGGAGGGGTGTTTGGTAGCGAGCACAAATAGAGGGTGCAAGGCTATTTACGTTAGCGGTGGCGCCACCAGTGTTTTGCTCCGAGATGGGATGACAAGGGCGCCGGTGGTTCGGTTTGGGACGGCGAAGAGGGCGGCGGAATTGAAGTTCTTCTTGGAAGATCCGTTGAATTTCGACACTTTAGGCGTTACTTTCAACAAGTGAGCTTCTAATTTCAATATTTTTCTTTTATTTTTCAGTTTCCTCTTTATTGTTTTATTTTGAATTTTTTATTTTTATTTGCCAATGAGATGAAAAGTTCAAATTTTGAGGAAAATAAAGCTTAAAAAAGAGACCTAGACATCTTTTAGTATCTTCTCTATTCTTCTAGATTGGTTCTTTAGACTTGTTATTATGGGTTTAATAGTTTTTTTAGATATTTCTAATTCTAATATCTTATTTTGATGTTTAATTAGAAATTTTATTAAATTTTTAAGTATACTATACAAATATTTTCCATGAAAATTTTGATGTAGAAAAAATAACAATTTACTCTATTTTTATTGACATGATTTTTTTTCTTTTTTCTTTTATTGAACTATAGATCAAGCAGATTTGGGAGGCTACAAGGAATTAAATGTGCATTAGCAGGGAAGAATCTGTACATTAGATTTAGTTGCAGCACTGGTGATGCAATGGGGATGAACATGGTTTCGAAAGGTGTTCAAAATGTGCTTGATTTCCTTCAGACCGATTTCCCTGACATGGACGTTATGGGCATTTCTGGTAATTAAGCGCTCTCTCTCTCTCTCTACAACTATACGTTTTATGTTACTTTTCGTAAACAATACTAGTGTTTATGCTTAGAGGCTTACGTTAGATCAAATCCCTTAATGATGGGAGAGCCTCATTTCGGCTAACGCGTGCGGTACAATGATCGTTAGATCGAATCCTGTAATGATACGTTGGATAGAATCTCGTTATGATGGGAATCACCTCATTTCTGCTCACGAGTGTGGTATGGCATAGTATTCGATGCGTCAGAAAGAATTCGTAATGATGGAGCAATTATGATGTTCTTGTCGAGTTCTGACGGATTTGAAATAAACATGTTTTTGACGTTCTCCTCCGACCGATTCATGCGAAAACTTTGATCCATCGAGTTATGGTGTGTCGTTTTCTTAGTAAAACTTTCTTAAGAGAGAGTGAGACACTACTTACCTAATCAAGAAATACTCAAGTCCAGTTACTCCTTCGATCCCTATATGAATTGTCAAAATTTCATTTAGGGAACATTCTGAATATGTTTACCTTTTATACAGCTCAACGCCAAAGATGCATAAACTTTGATCCATCGAGTGCTTAATTGAGTATTGGTCCGTTACTATGTTGTTCTTTGTCGGTGTTCTGTGATGCATTCATATTCCTTTAATTTCAGATTAGTATATATTTTCCCACGTTAATATTTAGTTGCCACTACATCTTTTATCATTTTATGATAAATCCATGAATGTTCATTACAATTTGGGACATTTCCTATGTCGATCAGGAAACTTTTGCTCTGACAAGAAGCCAGCAGCAGTGAACTGGATAGAAGGTCGGGGCAAGTCAGTAGTTTGTGAAGCAATCATCAAAGAAGAGGTGGTTCGTAAGGTGTTAAAGACGGAAGTGGCTGCCTTGGTGGAGCTCAATATGCTCAAAAACTTAACCGGCTCAGCCATGGCTGGTGCACTCGGCGGGTTCAATGCTCACGCAAGCAATATTGTCTCTGCTGTGTACATAGCCACAGGTCAAGACCCGGCTCAAAATGTGGAGAGTTCTCATTGTATAACCATGATGGAGGCTATTAATGATGGCAAGGACCTCCATGTCTCCGTGACCATGCCTTCCATTGAGGTATTTTCTAGTTTAATTAATGCTGCTGTCCTACGTTCTTTGACTTGTGCTTGTTTTACTTTTAGGTAGCTTGCCTGATCAATATGGTCCATAGTTTGGTATTTTGTGATGATGAAGTAGATGGCTCAATTCTTGTTGACAAACTAAAATATAAAAAATAAAATAAAATTCAACTTTAGGATCTCATAGATTTGACGGAAACAGCATATTAATTGGAGAAACAGAATTTGATAGTCTAATTAAATGTTGACAGTAACAATTCTATATAGGTTCCATCACTGATTTGGAACCATTTCTCCCACCCGTGCTGCTTTGCTGCAATTAAGGGCGGGGATGGTTGTTACGGCCTCTTGCTGGTATATCAAGGGTTGAGGTTTATTGGGCCCATGCGGGAACCACATCCGGGAACCACATCGGGCCTAATTAATCCCGGTGAAATAGATTGTTTCTTTTTTACTTGTGAAGCTGAAAGACAAGTTTTGTAGTAGCTCTACTTTATATAGTTGACTATTGAGCTATTACGAGAAAACAAGATAAGGGGTGCTGAAAGGCGAATTTAAAGATGGGTATGTAGTAAAACCATGAAAGATTGACTTCAAAATAGACAGATTTACAGGACTGTAAACAAAAGTTGCCTCAATAGGAAATGAACGATTGGAAATTGCTTGAGATGGTTCGAGCATATAGAACTACATACAACGTAGATCACTTAGTGCACTCTGTAGAGCATATAGAACTACATACAACGTGGATCACTTAGTGCACTCTTTAGATAAATTTAAAACGTATCCAAAATTTGATCTTTTTTGTATCTTCCGTCGACATAAATATGCCAGTGTCAGATCTGAATACTACCCTACTGATTAAATTAAGAGGCTGATTAAAAAGAATTCAGATGCATGGGACACTTTACTCTGTGGTGTCTGATAATGAGCAGAAAACATGGTTAAATTAAATGCAATAGTATCACAGAATTCAGGGCTGGTTTACAAGATGTGGACTTGTTATAACCTCTTCTTCATTTCCAATGTAAATGTCTGAAATCCATATTCACATAGCAACAAAACCAAGTCTACTTACCCTTTAGCCTCTTCATTTAAAAATTATCTGCATAGTGTCATCTTGCACATGTAACTTGTACATATTCCATCATTTGTATTTTTCTATTAAGGAGACTGTCCATTTGGGATATTGGGGGGCTGTTTCATTGCTTATTAAGGGTAGAATCGTCTTTTTCCCCATCTCCCCACCAACAGGGACGTCCATTTGAAAGAGATTTATCTGTGAGGTTGGTCAAGGACGATTGCCCCGACCCAAAAAGATTCTCATTTGACTAGTCAAACTTTTTACTGTTTGTTGAGGCTTGGTTGGTTGGTTGTAATTTCTCGAAATTGCGTGTATTGAGAAAAGAGACAATCTTTTCGAGACAAATCAAACACGGAGTATTTGCAATTTGCTAAAAATACTTAAATTTCCTATTTTTATGGACCAGGTGGGGACAGTTGGAGGAGGAACACAACTAGCTTCTCAGTCAGCATGCTTGAACCTACTAGGAGTAAAGGGTGCAAGCAAAGATGCACCACCAGGGTCAAACTCAAGGCTCTTGGCATCCATTGTTGCTGGCTCTGTCTTGGCTGGGGAACTATCTCTAATGTCAGCACTTGCAGCTGGTCAACTAGTCAAGAGTCACATGAAGTACAACAGATCCAGCAGGGATTTTACCAAATTACCCTCATCCTGAGGGTAAAATGTACAACAAACTCTCAAGGACAAAATAACCCTCCCTCTTTCTCAAAATTACCAAAATACCCCTGGCTAAAGTGGGGGATATAAGTTAAATAAGTAGAGAGAGTGAAGGGTATATATGGAAAATGTTGGATGGATCTCTTTTTTTTTTTTTTTTTTTTTGGTGGGGTCCAGTTGTGGCATGAAGAGGCTTCCAGCAATTGGTATCTTTAGTGTATGTGCCAGACAAGGCTGTGTAATGTGGTTTTGAAAATGTTTTGTTGTTTAGTTTGTAAAATTAGGGGGAAATGTTGTGTTAAAAGATATGGGATTTAGATCTGTTGGATTAGTTAATGTATTTCTCTTTTGTTTGTTACTCTCTCTCTCTCTCTCAATGTTGTTGATTATGTAAAGTTAAATTATTCCATAAATTGGACATTGTTGATACTTTTCTTGATCATATGATGGGACCCACTCCCTTTTTCTTTTTAACATTCTCTTTTTTTGGATTTGAGGTACATAAAAATAAATCAAACATGAGAATTCTCTCATTCTAGGAACTCATAACTACTTCCTCCGAACCGGTACTTAAATGAACGTTCAAATTTCATTTTAAAGAATATTTGTTAAAATGTTAAACCTAATCATCTTTTGTAACATAAGTAGACATGCTTATATGGATACGGTTCGATTGCGGGAGTGGAGAAACCATGTTCAAATCTAAATCGTGTAATTCTGATTTCAACGGTTTCAATTATTATTTTTATTTATTTTAAACATTCAATGTAACTGTGAAAGTAGTTAATAATTAATCGAATTTCAAAATCTGATAGATTTGCAACAAAAAATCCATTAAAAAAATCATATTTAAATCTAAATCGTGTAGTCCCGATTGCGGAAATGTTAGTTTTTAATAGAAGTAGTTAGTTTATTAATCGGTTCCAAGGCTCTTTATCTGGATAGAACCGCCGTTTCCATGGATCTGAAAAAAATCGAACCCATGTTCGAATCTTGAATCCGCCAGTTTTGGTTCTGATTCCAATCCAATTCTCGGGTATGGTTCGAACCGACGGTTTTTACGATTCTTTTCTTTAGCGTGCATAAACATAAAAGTATATAAAAAATATCTAAATAAATTAAGATAAAATATTTGAAATTTAGTGCCAGACAAGAGAAACAATGTCAAGAACTCAAGGCCAAATGAAAAGGACCCAAAAGACGACCTTGGCTTAAAGTGCTCCTCCACTGAATAGTCAATAACGTTAACGTAGAGGGCCAGGGGATATGAAAAATGCCCCGTCTGTGGGAATCGAACCCACGACCACGTGGTTAAAAGCCACGCGCTCTACCAGCTGAGCTAAGACGGCTGTTGAAACCAATCCTTGATTGAATATATAGGTATCTGCCGGGATGAAAGAACTTAATTTAGTAACTAAATGTGAACTTGTTCTAAATGATAAGAATAAATATGGACCTTCATTTTTACTTTTAGGAGGGAGCACTATTTGATCTTTTGTTAATCATTTGATCAATAATTTATGTTTATATTATAATTTTTTTTTTTTAAAGTAATACTGGGGACGCAAAATATTGATCACAAAATGAAACGATTTTTTAGGTGTTCTTAATAAGAGTGTAATGAGTTCACGGGCATGCAACAATTAAAATATCGTCAACTCATTTTGTGTTTTTGTTTTGTGACCCTAACATTGCTTAAAAATGTTACTAATATCATTTAAGTGATGTATGAATCTCAAGTTTTATTCCCTCCATTTCAAAAAAGTTTATCTCACCTCGACTTTTATATACTTCTAATGAAACTTTGACCACAACTTAATGAAAATCATGTTATTTTTATATAATTCTAAAAATTGTTATTAATTTACCATTAGAATACTATCAATATTTAGAATTGCATAACAATATAGGAATAATTAAATTTACAGACCACAAAAAATCACAATAGTCAAGACAAACTTTCCGGGAGACCACGAAAAACCGCAAAAGTCAGACAAACTTTCCGGGACAGGGTATAATGTTTAGGTTCAACCACACAATTGAAGTTAATGTACCCCCCCCCCTTTCTTGTAAGAGTGAGTAGAAGAGATTCCAAGAAGCTTAAACTAAGTAGGAATGGAACCCCCCTCAACTCCAACAAGAGGAACCATGGGTGAAACTCAACAGCCATTTACACTATACACTCCAACAAAAACAACTCAACAGCCATTTACATTAAACACTCCAACAAAAACTCAATCCACAACAAGAAGCTTCTCAAGGGTCGGACCAAAATGGCTCGATTATTTCTTTCAATTTCGTACTTTGATTGAAATAATACCTAACTGCAGTACATACAATTGTCATTACAATTCCAGCATTCTTGGTGACCCAAACACTGACAACACGCTTTGTTTCAAATAATAGAAATATCTCCCCCAGCATTTATATTCTAAATCATAGGAGCATACAATAAATGGATGAACAAGAATGAATCCCGTGATTGTAAAAGGAAGAATATAACTAAGTAGCATTCGTGTTCAAGGTCCTTGGGATGATGGAAGGTTTTTCTTCTAGAAAAAAAGTTAGTTTAATCAGTCGCTCTTACCCTCCTGGGCTCCAATCTCTTGCAAGTAATGTTCTGCATCCAATGCTGCCATGCACCCTTCATCACCATCAAAAAACAAGAAAGATGAAAATTGATTTAGATCCAACTACTCTATCGATAATAAAATGCCAAACGTACAAACTTGTTATTAGTAACTGTGACAATGAGAGTAGCAAAGACAGGGAGTTGCTTTTACTAAATGATCAACAGTCGAGTCTAAGAGCAAGAGCAATGTTATACACACCCCACATTATTGAACACACACCCTTTGTGATTGTAAAGATTATATTGCCCCCAATTTTTATGAAATACAAGATGCTCATTGAATGATAAAAAACGGATCTTCACTTCGACAATTCTATAGATTGAAAACCATATTTCGACCCGGACGTTTTCGGGCTGCTGCTAATACCCAACGAATGGCAAGTACTTTTCCTTCGCTCAATACTAGAATCGACAATTGAAAAGATAGCATCTGAGGCTGCATTAATTGAGAATACACAACAGGAGTTGTTCTATTTCCAAACTTTACCGTCAATAAGCGTCGATTTCTTTTTCTTTTCATTCCGATCCAAAATGGTGTGTCTTTCTCGTAAGACTACGAATAATCTAACAATATAATAGAGCATATACGCGTATTTCTTTGATAATAGCAACTAACTATTAATCTATTGTACAGTTATCCCTCTGGCCTCAAATACTCCCTCCGGCATAAGCAAAGATAACCAACTTCACACAAATTAAGAAGTTGTAATATCATTAAGACAATGTTATTGTTTTCATACTAATTTGCATTAAACGTTAGTAACACATTCCAATAGAAATAACCTTGATAAATGACGTACATTAATGACATTATTACTGGTACAATACACTTCTTCGTATTCTATGCGTGTAGAGGGTGGTAAAGGGTAAGTGTTCATGAGAACATAAAACGAAAAATTAAGCAATTGTCACTTTGGAAGTGCAATTTTCATGATCATGAACCATCCTTACCTATTCCACCAAGTTTAGTTTTTTATTAATGATTATATCTCGAACTTTGCACTTGTTTTGAAAAAGTGAACAAATTATAAAGGATATTTTTGAAACAAAATTGTTGAGTCTTGTTGAAATTGATGAGTTTTGCTTATATTTAAGATCAAGAAAAACTAAATTTTTTGCTTATATTTGAGGCCATAGGGAGTATAGGCAAAGTTTTTTTGTTTTTTTACCTAAAATATAAGCAAAATTCACAAATTTCAATATTATTCAACAATTTTATTCCAAAAATACCCCTCATAATTTGTTCTCTTTTACAAGACAATTACAAAGTTCAAGATATAATTTGCATTAAATGTCAAACAATCATAAAAACTACTTCATAATTCTGATGAAATATGTAAGGACTCTTCATAATCACAAAATTTTACTTTCAAAGCATAGATTAAAGTTGAATGGAAATGTATGATTCAAATTCATGAAGAATACAAAAAGGTGTACTGTACTAGAGACACTAATCTTGTCATTCATTATGACTATTTACATAGGAACATTGCTGACAACAGTTAATGTTATAATTGTTAAATTTCTGGGTGATTTAGTCATTTGAGCTTCTTGTTCATACAAAATCAAGATGATCTTTAACTAATATAACCAATTTCTAAATCTGTATAAAATTGGTTATTTTTTCTTATATCCGAGGCCAGAGGGAGCACAGTAGATTAAAGCATAAGGGGGTGTGCTGAGTAGTGTGGGTGTTGTATAACAATTCCCTAAGAGCAGTCTCATCTATCTTCCAGTTTAGTACTCACCTAGGAATAGCCAACGTCAAAAATAAAAATTTGACAATGAATAAATTTGGGGCCACTTCCTCTAAGGTCCCTCTGACGAGATTCAAACCCAATAAAGGACACATAGATCTAAAATTCCATAGACACCCCTCACTCTTTTATAACTGACTTATAAGATTACTTCATCTCTTATAAATGACGTATAAGACTAATTTGTAAAAAACAAAATTTACAATAATAACAACGAATTAATCTCATAATTTACACATTAAAACTCTTATAGTTGAATTATAATACCAACTTGCCTCTTATAACTACTTCGTCTCTTATAATTGTCTTATAACTGACTTATAAGACTACTTCATCTCTTATAATTAAGTTACGGGACAATTTTTTCAAACAAAAAAATCGAAATTTCAATAATAACGAATTGGTCTCATAATTTACACATTCCAACTCTTATAAGTGACTTATAAGACTACTTTGTCTCTAATGATTTATTTATAAGACCCTTTTTTCAACCAAAAAAATCAAAAATCAAAATAAAGCAAAATCAAAAATCTTTTCTTTTCTTTCGTCTATGTTTATTCTTTATTCTTGCTTATGATTGCTAACGGTACTATGGGAACCCGATCCGTCCCCTCCAAATACTGCCTCATCTTAAAAGAATGTTGGAGTGTGGCTTATAAATTTTTTGCCAGTTACTCGTCAATCACCACTTCATTGAAAGTGTCACCTCTTTGGCTGATTAGTCAAACTCTTTGGACTTTGTTATGAGGGTTTAACAATATTCTGATCTTGGAATGAAAAAGACTATTGAGTTGGACCTCTTATTTATTCACCCTACTTCATTTCTCTAAATCTATTCCCACCAAAACGAGTACTTATGAAGTCTAGATTCCTAATTTGCACTAACTACATTTGAATTTGTCCTCCTAGTTTATAGCTCTTTCTTAAGATAGCCTATATATTTTTTATGTTTCCAGATAGAACTTTACAATACCATGGTGAAGGTGAAAAAGAAACTATGAAGGCGTATAGAGCTGCCCGTGAAGAAGGTAATCAGGAATCTGAAAAAGCTGTAGCGGATGGGGTTTCTTCGGCACTAATAGATAGAGTAAGATGATCCTACCGCTGCTTCAATTCCTCTGCCTCTGTCACTACTTCAGAACTGATTATTTTTATTGAGCTTCCTACTACATGTTGATGCTATGCTTCTAAACCTTGAGAAAGAAATTGATGATGTGGATGCAAAGATTGGTGACCGTTGGCGTGTGCTTGACAAGTGAATACTTTTATGGCATATAGTTAATTATTGTATGGAATTATGTAGTAGGATCCATGTTGAAGTAGCGGCAATAAATTTGGAGGGCTCTGAGATGCCTCAATAATACAATTATCAGATTAAGACCGGTGATACCCAAGAATGAGCTGCATCCAATGCTCAAATCATACTTAAAAAAGGGAAGAAAAGGTCAGAAATCCAACTGCAAATGATATAGGTGGTGATAGAATACAGTCAGTCTATGTTACCTGGACTCGGGATCCGGTATCCGACACGGGTACGGATCCTAGTGTCGGATTCACTTTTCCTCAAAAAATTGGACACGGGGACACTGTCCTAAAATTAGGATACGGGTACGGGGATACGTTAATAACAAAATATATTGAGTCTATTTATATACTTTACTTATAAATGAAGTCAACTCACTATTTTTTTTGCTAAGATATAATGTATAATTAAGTAAAACAACATTAAAACTTGTAAAATTTTTATAAATGAAGTCAACTCACTCCTTTTTTTCTTTTTAATTTTTGTTGTCGTATCCGAATGAAAATGCGGGTGTCGGGGTGTCTTGTCGGACACGATACGTGTCAGACACGGGTACTTCAACATATTTGAAGAGTCCGGGTAACTCAGCAGTCAGTACCTTTCCTGTTGTGGTCTACAATCTCTTTTTTTAGACATGGGTCGGCAGAAAGTAAATCCTGAAGATTTTGAAGGTAGTGAACTGATTTCAAATACAATCTGCATTAATTCTTGATTCAAATGGCCGGCCGCAAGTGAAAATTATACAATCTGCATTAATTCTTGATTAAAAATGAGGAGAGAGAAGCGAGGTTAGGGTTTTATCTGGGTGGGGAGCCTAGGGGTGTATGGGGAATTATAATTTGGGTTGAATTCTTTATTTGGGATTTACAAAAAGTTTTCTTTAAAAGGAATAAAATCTGGGCAGAGGGCCCTAGGGAAATTTTTTCATAAATGTTCACGGTTCGGGTTCGGAACCGGCGGTTCAACAGTTTTTTTTTTTTTTTTTTTTGAATAGAAAAAATTGTTTTAGATTTTTTTTATTACTAAAAATTTTTGCAAAAAGTTATATAAAAAAAAGATAGAAAAAAACAACAAATGAAAGTATATAAAAGAAAAGAGGGACGGACACGGACTACCCTTTATTTTATTTTATTTTTATTGATTAGGGAATAATATTTTAGACTTTTTTTATAGTGATTTTTTTTACAAAAATGTATATAAAAAAAAATAGAAAAAAACTAAACAAATGAAAGTATATAGAAGAAAAAAGGGACGGACTATCCTATATTTATTTTTTATTTCTTTTAATTTTTTATTGACTAGAAAATAATATTTTAGACTATTTTTTATTAGTGATTTTTTTTTACAAAAAAGGTAAATAAAAAAAGATAGAAAAAAACAGCTATTTTTTGTCAACTAGCTGTAAGCTAATGGGCATAACGGTATATTCTGACGAACCTGACGGTTTCTGACGGTTCGGTTAACAGCTTCTGACGGTTTCAGTTACGATATCTGACGGTTCCGGTTCAGGTTCAGGCGGTTCAAAACCGCCGGTTCACGGTTTTTAAAAAGTGGAAACCGGAACCGGACCGCCAAACCGCCGGTTACGATTCCGGCCGGTTACGGCTCGAGGCGATTCCGGTTTCGGTTCGGGACGGTTCCTCGGTTCCGGTTTGGACATCCCTAGATACCATGAAGTAATGACCAAATTAAGGACTTTCGCATTTTGACAGTACATCTTATTTCCCTTTTGCTGTGGACATTCATCAAAAATTCTGCTAAGGTTGCCTTCTCTGGAAGGTTAATGGTTGCTTTAAAGTTGGTTAAAGAGTTGCAGGGGATATCTCAAATGAGATGGCTTGATCAGCATGGCTTTTGGTGGCAAAGCTAACAAAAGAACCTATGCAAACTTGGATTCAAGCAATTCTAATGTTGAGTGGGTGTGCTAAGAATTTGAACCATCGGCATAAGGTAGTTGCCCTTCTATCGGTCGATTTCAAAATAACTAAAACAACAATAATTAGCCATGTAATCAACATCAATCAAATTCGTCACATGATAAAATAATAATACTAAAATACCTAATAAATATACACTAATTCTCACCGAGGCAAACCATGAACTTTGTTTTAGATTTCTAGCCACTAGAATACAACTTGCAAGATGTTAAATTTTCTCAAGATGATTTGACACAGCCACCAGCCATGATTGCCGCAAAATCTGCACTCACCAATTTCCAAGCATAACTCCTCCCCACCAACCGGCCTCATTTTATCTTTACATAACCCCTTGCCCCTGATTTTCTCAAGATGAAAATAATTTGACACGGCCACCAGCCATGATGCCGCAAAAACTGCACTCACTAAGTTCCAAGCATAAGTCCTCACCACCAACCGAGACTCATTTTATCTTTACATAACCCCCTTTCCCCTCCCTATATATTCTCCTAACACCAAATAATCGGACCTAAAAGGCAATACATAATAGGATTGAGTTCTCAAATAACAAAAACAAAAAAAACAGATATTTACAACTAAAAGTTCCTTTACCTGACCCCCAAAAATCACTCGAAATGAACATATGTTTCAAGAAGCTATTACGTTCTCCAGCATAGGCAGAGCTTAAATCTCGTAATTCATTTACGCGGTCAAATCCTATAAAGCATCCTATTGATTAGATCCTCCTGGATCATGCTTACACCCAGCACAAGCATCAACCATTTATTCCATTCAAAATCCAATATACGCTAACAGAACACATGTGTAAGAGGAACATAGATTTGAAAGTTGAAAAACCTTTTGTTTCCACAAACCAGTGTCTGTAAGACACAAGAGTCATCATCTTTGAGAATTGGAAATACACTAACCTCCCTCTTTGACTCTATGGTTAGATCTTTACATAACTTGAACTTTGAAGTTGCCTCATCCTTCAATTACCTCCCACGGTATGATAATAAATTGATATGCACTATGGTGTAATTATTATTTAAGTAAAACTAATGGTATGCTTTGCAGTAAATAACGGTTCAAATTCTGAAAATAGAAAAATACTTGTGTAAAACCGGATGAGGCAGGTTTTACAGGAATATAGTTCTACTTATAATGCAACACAAAGATAGCATTGTCGGAGACAGCCAAAGGTAATGCAGGGAGGAGAGGGATGATAAAGATTGGATAGATATCTTAGCTTACTAATCTTTGCTGATAGACAGTACTCTGGATTTCCAACAGTGTGTCAGTAACACATTTTTACTACCTCTCCTAATTTAATTAGCCATATGCTTACTTTATACTATCTGTTTCCCCAAGAAGATGTTGCATTTCACAAGTCAAACTTTGTCATATTACTCCGTATCACACTATATATTTCATTCATATTGCAGCAACGTTATATATATTTGTTCCATGAATCTTCAGGCAAGTATCTAATCTTCAAGATGGAAGAAAGTGAAAGATTATCAGAAGCATTTATTTAAGAAAGGCTCTATTTTTATGGGAGCACAAACCCCTCTCCCCCGTGGTTATCCCAATTTATGGATCACCTCCCAATCCTATTTTTCTTGAGGTTTCACGTCCTTGTAGTACAAAAAAGATTGGAAAACTAATAATGGAGGATGTATAATGAGAAAAAGGCCTATATATATATATATATATATATATATATATATATATATATATATATATATATATATTAAAAAACTTAAAGGAGGCATGTTGACTGATTCCAATAAATTATACCATTTCCCTATCAAACCCATCCCACCCACCCACCACCACAACCCCCATCCATCTCTCTCTCTTTCTTCCTCCCCCCCCCCCTACCTCCCTCTTACACACTCAAAAAAATACATGACGCACGCACCACAAATGCATTCTTCTCTCTAAAATACACACATCTCTCTCTCAAAGTCTAGAGATGCTAGTTTCAAAGTGCGTGTTAAATCACATCACAACTTTGGATTTTTTGTTTAGATTTTGTAACTTAAGTTTTTAGCCAGAACAGCTTCCCTTGCAAAAATTCAATCTCCCTACAGCCAAAAAAGTGTCAATGATAATGCTATTGATGGGTATGAGAATAACCTTGACAAAGAAACCGAAAAATTCCATCAAGACAAATCCGACGGAGTACAGACTGCTACCTTTGTGAATTCTTTTCAAACGTTTGTGGCCATGTTTGACAAGGTGGGCCCGGTCTCTGACAAATCTCTAAATGGAACGACAACTGAATTTATGGCATCCATTATTTTTGCGATCGCAGGTTTCTCTTAGATGTCGAGATTGATTAAAAAACTCAGAGAGACAAAATGTAAAGTTATCTTAGTTTACATTTTTAGAATTTACTTTGATAATTATAAATTGTTTATTATTTTTTTATTATTCAAATATGAATAATTAAGTCATTTTAACACTAGTAGAGTTATATGGTCACATTACATTCAGAGATGGCATTTGACCATTTTTTGCTAACGGCGAATGGACGAAGGGAGTGCCTATCTTAACGAAGTACTCCCTCCGTCCCATAATACCTTACCCATTTTGCTATTTTGGGCGTCCCACTTTAAAGTCCCACTTTCCTAAAAAAGAAACTTTTTAATACTTCTTTATTCATGGGACCCACTTGTCATACTCACAACAACTATCCACTTACTATTCTGTACCCCACTTACTCTCTCCTACCCACTCACAACTCCTACTTTAATAACATTATATATATTCACTCCTTATTTTTCGTTCTCAACAGTAAACGAGTAACTTAATATGGCACGGAGGGAGTATACCACAAGGAGGTGAAACCCAAAGAAACATAAGAATATACGATAGGGAGGCGATCCCCAATATGGAATAAACAAAGTGGGGGTGGGTCGCCTATTATTTATTTTATTTTTTTATAGTGTGATACGCTTTTGGGGATGGAGGGAGAGATATTGTATACACGATGATTAACAAAAGTAGGTAAGTAGCTAGCATAAGAAATAAATTCTCTGCAAAACCAGTTGAGTTGGGATTAAAATATTAAATCTCGCATACAGCAAAACATGTTCCAACACACTTCTTGTGTGAGGGTTGGTGCCGGGGGGAGGAGTTTTTGGACATGAATGAGATATATTTTGATAAGAAAATACACACAAAATAGAGCACCTAAATTTGAGTAGTATGAAGGCAATGCCTACACAGTCAATTCGGCAACCCCCCCCCTCCAGCACCAACAACCCATAAGCAGAGAATAAAAAACCCACAAACATTTTGAAAGCCAGTATTCACCCTTTTAAGTTAGGGCCAACAACCTCGGCCATTGCTACTTATAGATAAAACAAAGAAGTCATGTGTCCCTAAGATCAGTAAATGCATTCATTCTTATGTGGATAAAACAATGAAATCATTTGCCCCTAAGATCAGTTAATGCACTCATTCTTATGTGTGCCTCCATAGTAATGATATTAACACAGCTAAACCTTTCTGCCAATTACCGGGTGTGGGGCTACATGAATTTATGTTTTTATACAGTAGTGTTTTCTCACAAAACTAGATTATTAGTAAAACCATATTCAGTCAGCTATTTGTGATAATTTGGTTTCCCCTATCATTATTTCAGCAATTTCCAATGTTGGCTCCGTTGATAAGACATAGAGCAAATAAAGTTCAAACTGAAGGAGGTCATTCGACATCTTTGATAGTAAATAAAGCTTTCCAAAACCAAAGGGAGTCAAGTAAGCCCCCAATACATAGAGGATTATGGGGTCACTTTACCCCTTTTGATTTATGAAAGGTGATATGAAAACTTCAGAGCACGCCTTCTCGATATGAGATCAGCCTTGAATGATATGAAGTTTCTTCCTTGCAACCCAACACCTTAATCTTTGAACCCCACAATATAGGATACATAAATCCAATAACTTTGAATTACAAGAAGAATAAGTAATCAAGGTTATAAAAAATGATATTAAATAAACCTTTTCAAAACCAAAGAAAGTCAAGTAACCCCCTAATACATAGAGGATTAAGGGGTCAATCGCCCCCCTTTAGTTAATTTAAGGTTTCAATTTAGTATCAAGAGTGATATGAAAATTTGAAAGTACGCCTTCTCGATAATCGGCCTTAAATGATACGAAGTTTTTCCTCGCACCCAAACGCCTTACTCTTTGAACCCAACAATATTGGATACATAAATCCAATACCTTTGAATTACAAGGAGAAAAAGTGATCAAGGTTATAGAAAAATGATAGTAAATAAATCTTTTCAAAACCAAAGGAGTCATGCAACCCACCTAATACAAAGAGGATCATGGTGTCACTTGATCCCTTTTTTTATGAAATGTTTCAATTTATTATCAAAGGTGATATGAAAATTTAAGAGTACGCCTTCTCGATTTGAGATTGGCCTTAAGTGATATGAAGTTTCTTCCTTGAAATCTAACGCCTTACTCTTTGAACCCAACAATATTGGATACATAAATCCAATACCTTTGAATTACAAGAAGAATAAGTAATCAAGGTTATAAAAATATTGATAGCAAACAAACCTTTACAAAACCAAACGAGGTCAAGTAACCCTTTAATACACAGAGGATCAAGGGGTCACTTGACCCCCTTTAGTTTATGGAAGGTTTCAATTTATTATCAAATGTGATATGAAAATTAAGAGTATGCATTCTCGATATGAGATCGTCCTTATATAATACGAAGTTTTTTCCTTGCAACCCAATGCCTTGCTCTTTGAACCCAACAATAATGGATCCATAAATCCAATCCCTTTAAATTACAAGAAGAATAAGTAATCAAGGTTTTAGAAAATTGATAGTAATTAAACCTATTCAAGGCCAAAGGAGTCAAGTAACCCCATAATACATAGAGGATTATGGGGTCACTTGACCCCCTTTGGTTTATGAAAGGTTTCAATTTACTATCAAAGGTAATATGAGTACACCTTCTAGATATGAGATCATCCTTAAATGATATGAAGTATCTACCCTGCAACCCAACGCCTTACTCTTTGAACCCAACAATATTGCACATAAATCCAATTCATTTGAATTACAAGAAGAATAAGCAATCAAGGTTATAGAAAAGACCCAAAAACTAAGAGAAAGATTCTAAGTTGATAAGCCAATTCAGAATTGCGAGCACAGATCTTGCACGACTCGATTTAGTTCAACGCAAGAGTTAAACATGTAAAAGAAATTAAAACTCACATTTTTTATTGAACTAAATCTTAATTACATAGAAAAGCCAAAGCTACCTATTTGTAAGGGTTAAGGGTAGGCTAGATCAAGCGGAAAAAAATAGAGTCAACATAGACATTCATTATCTTCTTTGAATCAAGATAAATTCAAAGAACTTGTAGTCAATGTACCATAGCACTTATTCAATGAACTGCCAATCCATAGGTTTGGGGTCAAATAACCCCCTACCCCTAATCCTATATGTGGCATACCTTTTGATGGAAATCAAGGAGCTCAAGGCAAGGATGACATGAATCATGAGCTTTCTATTTTCCGTAGCAACTACACTTCTACTGAAAACCCATCTCACGCTGGTCATCACAGAGCATTTACATTCTACCAGACATGTAAAGATAATTTTTCAGCCCTTATCCTAAAGATTTGTTTCCTATCGTATCCATGCTATTTGGCAACAAATTCATTGTCAAAGACTCTACAGCTTTGTCATCATACAGGATAGGGTATCCTTTATATCTGATGTGGCCTTGGAGCCTCCTTAACTAAATCTATAGATATGTTCAAAAGAAAAGCATTATCATACTAATCAAAATAATACCACCAGTCACTCATATCTTAAGCAATCGTTCTGGTTAAACGTGTCAACTGTGTTTATACATTTTAGACTTCATAACTAACTTGCTACTGAAAATTATTGTAACAAACAAGACTTATAACCAAAGAATATCAGCTAAGCATATTACCTAGAGTAGTTCCCAAGAATTTCAAACTGTCAAAACATAAGAAATATTGGTCCTAGATGACAGTATATAATCAGAGATAATGGAAACTAAGAGACAACAGCATGGAAGATGCACTGAATCAGATAGAACAGGAAAACTTACCAGAACCAGCAGCAGTAATAGCCTGCCTATACTTCTTATCCTGAACATCACCTGCAGCAAAAACTCCTTGTACACTAGTAATCGTACTCCCTGGCTTTGTTACAACATACCCATCTGAATCCAACTCCAACTGCCCGTCTAGAAACTTCGTTGCAGGCTCATGCCCAATGGCGAAAAATAACCCAGATACCTTCACATCCTTAACCTCCCCAGTCACCACATTCTTCACTTTTAACCCTGTCAATTTATTATTCCCATAGGCCTCTACCACTGATGAATTCCATAAAACCTCAATCTTAGGGTTACTCAGTGCCCGATGTTGCATAATCTTGGAGGCCCTAAATTCGTCCCTCCTATGAATTATATACACTTTAGACCCATATTTGGTCAAAAAATTGGCCTCTTCCATAGCAGAATCCCCGCCTCCAATCACAGCCAATGGATTATTCCGAAAAATAGGTGCCGCACCATCACAAACAGCACAAGCCGAAATCCCTTTATTCCAGAACCCAGACTTCCCCTCGCCGGAACCAGGAAAACTCAACCGTTTGGCAACAGCGCCGGTGGCAACAATAACAGAATCGGCAAAAACGGTGTGTGAATCAGTAATAATCTTGAACGGCGATGCAGAAAAGTCAACTTTAGAAACAGTCTCAGTAAAGATCTGAGTTCCGAACCTTAGGGTTTGCTCTCGGCACCGGTCCATTAGCTCGCCTCCCATGATACCACCAGGAAAGCCAGGGAAGTTCTCGACGTCGGTAGTGGTAGTAAGCTGTCCACCGGGAGCGATGTCATTAGCCATCCATCCTTCAAACAGGACCGGCTTTAACTCAGCGCGTGCGGCGTAGATGGCGGCAGTGTGAGCGGCGGGTCCGCTACCAATGATGCAGAGACGGGTTTTTAGGGTTTGGAGATCGTCCATGGGGGAGGCGGCTGAACAGAATTTAGGAGATGAAGTTGTGGTAGTGGAGGCGGCGGTTGCAGCAGCGGCGGCGGTTGCGAGGGTTAGGAAATGGCGAGCCTTTTTAAAGAAGGAGGAGAGATTGGGGCAAGAAGAGTAGGTCATAGTAAATTCTCAATTTTGGTTTCTCTCTCTTTGGACTTTTATGATTGGGACGGCCTTTCGCGGGATATTTTTGTTGACCGAATTGAGTGTTTTGGCGGGAAACGGTTTAGATGCTTAACTTGTACTAGCAGTCCATCCGTGCGATGCACGAAATGAATTGACACATAAATATATTAATAAAATACAAAAAAAATTATATATTAAAAAAATTATCATAAAGAAATCCACTCTCAAAATAGTATTTATTTCATAAATAATATTAATTTGCTCATAAATGGTAAATTTTATTCTGTGTGAAAAAATAATATTCCATCCATTCATTTTAAGTTACGTAGAGAAATCAACAAATCAAAATGAAAGAGAGTGAGAGACCAAGAACAGAGTAATAGAAACCATGACATTGATCTTGGTGGAATTGAGCCAGGGATTAATAGCCAGGGATTAATGAAAGAGAGTGAGAAATCAAGAACAGAGTAACAGAAACCATGACATTGATCTTGGTGGAATTGAGCCAGGGATTAATAGCCAGGGATTAATGAAAGAGAGTGAGAGACCAAGAACAGAGTAACAGAAACCATGACATTGATCTTGGTGGAATTGAGCCAGGGATTAATAAAGGTTGAACTTTCTGTAAATTGTTACTCCCTTCGTCAATGACAAAAAAAAAATCAATCAGATTTCCTAAAATAGTAAATCTGAAATTTCTTTTGTCATTAATTTTGAAACGGAGGAGGTGTTATTCTTGAGACAAAAGGCCTTATCTTCGATTATTTTCTGATTCTTTGGTTAACAGTTTCAAATTGAGTTGCTCTAAATTAACCATTTTCCTTTTCCCTGCATATTCACACAAGGAGTTTTATTAGCATATGGTCATGAGCCATGAGATTGCCATTATAGTATACACAGTTTTGATTCTATGAGACCCCATTGGAGAAAAAATCTTGTTCATAAATGAGAACACACACAGAAAATGCCGAAACATAACAAAATTTGTTGCCAATGTAAACGGACATCATATTTTTTCCCACTTGTAAGACCTATCTTTAACCCCAAAAACAAAAACGATTCAACAAAAGAAAAGGGAGTATGAGATAATTAGAACTCAAACCTGCAACCATCTGACCAATTTGGATTAAGAATGTGATTACATCACTACAATTAGACATATCTTTAACCCCAAAGATATTGCCGACTCCAATGTCATAACCCATAAATCTCTACTCGAAATCGGATTTAACTGGATTCAATTAATTAAAGTCAGAAGAGAAACAAATAACAAATAAGAAATCACCTTGAAATTTTGGCCGAGATAAATGAGAAGGTACCAGAAAGGAAGCCGACAGTGACAGAGACGCTTGTTCGTTCGACAATGGTTTGCATTCCGGACGAAATCCGCTTCTTCGTCCCTTCAAACGTGTCAATTCCTACAACCGCCGCTGGTCCGCCTGTCACTTTCAGAATGTGATGAGGCGGTGCAACTCCCCGGACGGATTTTCTTGAACATCAACGTGGAAGACCGACGACCTTTCGTGTTCGTCTTCTCAGGCAACCTATTTTGCATAAAAACTCCATTTCTTCTCAAGCAGCCGGAAAATTTGTTTGGTGTGTGTTTAGGTGTGTGTAAACGGAAGAGAAGAAGGAGAAGAGAGAGGGTCAAAATGCAAGAGGTAAGTAGGAAAGAGTTTTTAATTGTTAATGAATAGAGAAGCATGGGAAAGTGGTGTCAAGCTTCGGCACAAGCACAACAACAGCTGTCAATGACCTCTTCGAATTCTCCATTTTTTAATTGTTGAATTTCTACTGTAAATGTAAAATTACATGAATACCCTGAAACCTTTCCTTATCCGGAACTTGCATTTTGGCGCCAACTTACTAATTTTATCACTCTTCTGCTTTTAATATAGTATAGATTTCCCACCAAAGTTATTCGGCTAAATTCGAGTAAAAAAATAAAACAAAATAAAATAAAATAAAATAAAATAAGATAATGAGAGAAGTTATCCATACTCACATTGATGTCTATATTAATGTGTAGCTAATGTAATGTAACTAGTATTCTCTAGCCCGTGCCAATGGCACGGGACAGTATGTCAAAAGAAGAAGTTAGTGAAAGGAAAAGAAGTCCCAAATCATATCTATATAAAATGTAAATTTTTAGAACAATAACACTTTCTCCGTTTCATAATGATCTTCCTACTTTTTTTCCTTATTACGAATGAAATTTGAGCAATAATTTTAAATTTATTTATTAGTCCAATGAAAAACTAAAACTTGTTATTGATAGTATTGTTGATGGTGAATCAATAATAATTTTTAGATTTGTATTTGTATAAATAAATCAACCTAAAATTATTGTTTAAAATTCATTTGTAGTAACGAAAAAAAAATGAAAAAATCATTTTGGGACGGAGGAATTAGGGGAAAAAAACACACACACCAAGCAATCACCACTTTCCTTATCTATCTCTCAATACACTTAGCAAGTGATTACTTACACTAATTTTTCTCAATTCTTAAATGATTAGCCATAGCAATTTAGCATGCACTACCTCACATTAAAACACATGCATTTGAGTTTTCCTCACTAAACAACTATGGAGTAAACGTTGGCACCTCCAAATCACCCGCTCTCTGCATTAGTGTAGTAAGCATCTCTTTTACACGTAGAAACTGCCCTATCAATGAACACAATATAGTACAAAGTAAGTCATTTATTTTAAGGATACTGCATAACTCAATTTTTTTCTTGGTGACATATTTCACTAACAATTTAGCAGTACAAAACATGACAGGTCACTAAATCACTAATTTTTATTTTTATTGAAACATAAATATGAAAAGTGCAAAATCATACCATATAACTGTAAGAATGGCAAAAAACTGAAAGCATTCAACATTAACACCACCCTTTGTTTACTCCTTTTCAATTGGGCAGCACCATTTTTCTTCAATGGATCAGATTTTGTCAAAATGAAGGAAAATGTTATGCCAAAAGTTTTCTTGAACTGAACTGGTGTAGGGCGATGCCTAAAATAGGTGGAGAAAAGCATTTGTTGGGGACAAATATACACATATATATACATTGTTGTTAGAAATTAGCAACTGAAACTTTAACAAAACATTCGGCCAGAGCTCAGTAAGTGAATGGGTAAGTAAATGAGCTGAGCCTAAACAAAATATAGGTTCAACGAAATAAACGAATAAGAATATCTCTTCTCATGATCCCTTCTGTTTCTAAAATCAGGAAACCTTGAACGCTTTAATTCAAACTAATCAAATATGTAGGCTTAGACATCTGTATATGCAATTGTTTCCATGTAATTTCATTTTTTTAAATAAGGAATCAAACATGGATAGAAACTGGAAAAAGAACAAAGAGGGTTTTTAGAAAGATATAGAAATAGAAAACACAGAATTCCCCCCCCCCCACCCCACACCCCACAAAAATAAATAAATAAATTAAACTGATGAAACTAACAAACATCATGATTAACAATTGAAAAGAACATAGAGGGGTTTTACCAAAAACAAATTGTGTAAGTATGTATATGCATAAAAAGAGAAGGTGAAGATACACCTGAATGAGTTTTATTTTGGAAGATATCATTAATCTCCTTCTCCTTCTCCTTCTCCTACTCGTACTCCTCCTCCGATACGTAGGTTGAAGAAGATTCCTAGATATACTCTTGAGTGGCAATCGATGGTTCCTGTGAAAAGAGAGAATCGAGGGTTATGCAAGTCGTAGAACCGATGCACATTATAAATTCAAATATTTACTACACAATTCATGTGAGATGTAAGGAAAATAAAAGCACAACTTGTAGCAAGGATAGAACAAAGAAAAAGTTTTTTTGAGCAGCAGTTCTAAAATATTTAACTTCAAAACGTACTGCATACTACATAATTCTTTTTTAAAATGTTCGTTGAGATGAAGGAAGAAATGTTTCTTTTTTTTTTTTGACATAGAAAGAAATTCTACTTCTTTAAAAAAAATCTTCATTTCAAAAATGAATATTACTTTCATCCCAAAATTAATACTACTTTCTATATAAAAAAAAATGAACATTGCTTCATTCATCTCAATGAACATTTTAAAAAAGAATTATTTTTTGGGATGAAGGAAGTAATGTTCATTTTTTTGGACAAAAAATGTAGTATTATTTTTTATTATTCATTTTGAGTCGAAAGTAATATTCATTTTTGATATTTTCAATTGGGGAGCACCATTTTTCTTCAATGGATTAGATTGTGTCAAAATGAAGAAAAATGTTATGCCAAAAGTTTTCTTGAATCGGTGTAGGGTGATGCTTAAAATTAGTGGAGAAAAGCATTTATTGGTGACAAATATATATACATTGTTATTAGCAATTAGCAATTGGAACTTTAACAAAATTTTCGGTCAGAGCTCAGTAAGTTAATGGGTAAATAAATGAGCTGAACCTAAACAAAATATATGTTCACGAAATAAATGAATGAGAATATCTCTTCTCGTGATCCCTTCAGTTTCTAAAATCAGAAAACCTTGACCGCTTTAATTCAAACTAATCAAATATGTAGGATTAGACATCTGTATATCAATTGTTTCCATGTAATTTCATTTTTTTAAATAAGGAATCAAACATAAATAGAAGTCGGAAAAAGAACAAAGAGGATTTTTATAAAGATATAGAAATAGAAAACACAGAATTCCCAACCCCCACACCCCACAAAAATTAATAAATAAATTAAACTGATGAAACTAACAAACATCATGATTAACAATTGGAAAGAACATAGAGGTGTTTTACCAAAAAAAAAAACTTGTGTAGGTATGTATACGCATAAAAAGAGAAGGTGGAGATGCACCTGAATGAGTTTCATTTTGGAAGATATCATTACTCCTTCTCTTTCTCCTACTCATACTCCTCCGCATATATAGGTTGAAGAAGATTCCTAGATATACTCTTGAGTGGCAATCGAGGGTTTTTGTGAAAAGAGAGAATCGAGGGTTATGCCAGCAGTAGTAGAACCGACGCACATTATAAATTCAAATATTTAAAATATTTAACTTCAAAACGTACTCCATACTACACAATTCATGCGAGATGTAATGAAAATAAAAGCACATCATGTAGTAAGGATAGAACAAAGAAAAAGTTTTTTTGAGAAACAGTTCTAAAATATTTAACTTCAATATGTACTCCATACTACATAATTCTTCTTTAAAATGTTCATTGAGACGAAGGAAGAAATGTTCATTTTTTTTTTTTTTTTTTTGACATAGAAAGAAATTCTACTTCTTTAAAAAAAAATCCTTCATTTAAAAAATGAATATTACTTTCGTCCCTAAATAATAATACTTTCTATATAAAAAAAAATGAACATTGCTTCCTTCATCTCAATGAACATTTTAAAAAAGAATTATTTTTTGGGATGAAGAAAGTAATGTTCATTTTTTTGGACAAAAAATATAGTATTCTTTTTTGGTTATTCATTTTTGAGTCGAAAGTAATATTTAGTTTTGATATGAAGGAAATAATTTTTTTACAGTAGTACATTTTTTAAATATTTATTTGATATGGAAAAAAATAATATTTTCTTTTAGTTTTCTTTACTAAAACATAATTTTTATATTTTTATTTTGTAATTTAAAGCGAGACGGAGAATGAATTAGTAATGTGGTTGTTTTCACATAGAAGAAAAGAAACTTATAACTCGCTAATTCAATTAGCGAGTTTAAAATTATTTATTTATTATTTTATTTTTTTAATATTAAAATTTAAACCCGCTAAATGGTTTAGCGAGTTTAAATGAAAAAAAATTATAAACTCGCTATACTGTGTAGCGAGTTTCAAAAAATGGGTCATTTTGGTCAATAGTTTTGAAGGATTGTTATTTTGGGATATATTTTTTTAAAATAAAATATTTTGAGAATAAAATCATTTTGGGAGAAGAGGTCATAACCGCTGGTAACTGCTGCAGTAAGGGAGATCCGTAGATTCAATCACATCCGTTGTTTGTCTTTTTTTAAATCAAATCTTGACCACTATTTGTGTGGTGGTTGAAATCCACATCTATTGTAATATAGATTAATACAACAATATTAAATTTTATAAAAATCTATAGTATAAATGGCAACTGTCCACCTCAGCCATAAACAGTACAATGAATAGTGTCAAAACTTTTTTTTCCCATTTTGCCCTCACTAAATTGTCTCTTTTCCATTTTGCCCTTTAAAAAAAAATAAAAAATACCACGTGTCCTCGGACACGGGCTTTTACTAGTTATTTAATATGAAACAGCTGAAGTATACTCATATCACGAAAAATAGAGAGATATTGTGATTGATAAATTCAGGGATAATTTTAGAAATCGATTAATGAGAGTTGTTGGATTAAAGCATTGATAATTAATCTTACAGTTAGAATTGAAGAAGAAAATAAATTATCAAATGACAGTCCTTGGGTCGTAGTAGTTATGTATCGATATCAACCGTTCTTTGTGTAAAGTCAATAGGTTATGAACTGAGGTGAGAGAGAAAATGAGACAGAAGCATATTCACGTCTCAATCGCTTTGTCAATCTCCCCCGAATATAAGCATATTCACGTCTCAATACTCTCAACCTTCGATCGCTTTTCCTCTAGGGTTTTCCTTTCAGGTACAATCTCAATTTTCTTCTCCGTTTATGATTTGATTAGATGAGATTTGTTAGGATCTTAAAATCCTTAGATTGCATCTGTCTCTTATCTTGATTCACTGCTTGGCTTGAAGGTACATTTTACTTAGGACAAAATCACTGTTTTTGGGTATTTTTTTTTATTCATTTATTATTTTTTAAGTAATTTGAGATATCTTCGTCTCCTTTATTCAGTCTTTTGAGCAGTTTTTCATTTCGTAAATGTGTTTATTCTGTTGGATTTTCTAAATCTTGAAAGATCCATTTATTTTCCCTTGAAAGATGGGTACTTATTTATTGCTCTTGGACTAAAGTTACATTATGTATTTTCCTCAATTTGGTAGGTCCCTCCAGAGTTGTTAATCAGAAAGCACTTGAAATTTTGCGTGAAGAGCTCCAAAATCGGCTTTTAGATAAATACAACGTATCTTGAAGGGGAGGAAGCTGCCCATGTCTCTTTTAAATGATCACCAGAAGGTACCTTATTTACCTGAATATGAAACTCTAATTTCCATTGCATTTTTGAGCTGTTAAATATCTAATTTGGCTTGCGAAGTTTTTCTTAATCCATTCATTTTTTTGTGATTTTTTTTTTATATTTTTGCCTATTTGAAATCTATTATCCTCCAATGAAGGAGTTTCTTGAAGGAGAAAGCTTCGGAAGTTGTTTAAACTATGTTTGTAATCTCATTTTGTGTATATAATGGTTTGTCTTTCATTGCTAATTGTGGACTTTCCTATATCTCTATGAAGCAAGCAAGATTTCAACTTCTTGATACAGAGCCTTTTGCGGATGCTTTTGGATCCAAGAAGAAGAGGAAGCGCCCGAAGTTGATGGCATCTGATTATGAATCATTGGTTAATAAGGCTGAGGGTTTTCAGGGTAAAAAAAATCTTTTTTTAATGTTATTAAGTTTGCTTCGTAAATCCTTTCTTTTGTTTGCACAGATCCCTTGCATTCGTAAGTTGCTATCGAGTTACTGTATTTGTTTGGTTATTCATTTTGGTACGGATGGAATAGTTCATAAATTCTGCATAACCCTTATAGTCTTGTAATGGTCACTATGCAACAGGCATAGTAAAAAAATGAGAGGCTGCCTGCAAGTATACTTACACCAACATCTAATTTGGCTTGCGAAGTTTTTCTTAATCCATTCATTTTTTTGTGATTTTTTTTTATATTTTTGCCTATTTGAAATCTATTATCCTCCAATGAAGGAGTTTCTTGAAGGAGAAAGCTTCGGAAGTTGTTTAAACTATGTTTGTAATCTCATTTTGTGTATATAATGGTTTGTCTTTCATTGCTAATTGTGGAATTTCCTATATCTCTATGAAGCAAGCAAGATTTCAACTTCTTGATACAGAGCCTTTTGCGGATGCTTTTGGATCCAAGAAGAAGAGGAAGCGCCCGAAGTTGATGGCATCTGATTATGAATCGTTGGTTAATAAGGCTGAAGGTTTTCAGGTATGCACTCCACTTGGTTATTCCTTATTGCAGATTATGTAGTAATATTTTCAAGAGTTTTTTATTTGTATAACATGATGTTCTCTCTAGCGTTTCCTTTGAATGGCTTATTTGAATATAAAATTTTTTAGCTCAACCGTTAGTCTTACTATCGTCTATAAATTGTTCTTTTTTAGAAACTAATGAAATTGATTAGTATCCCTTATCTTCTTATGCGTATTGCTTTCTCCAATTGATTGACCTATGTGGTTCGTGTACTGATTTTCTGTATTATATAGGTTCACTACAAGGGTGTTAATTCCGAGTTAGTGCATAATATATTAATGGATTTAGGAAGGTAGTTCAAGAGTAAGCTTTAAGTTCATATTTGGTGTATGTCTTACTTTTACCTCATCCTTGTAACTGTTACAGTTTAATACGTCTGCATGTTTACTTAAAAACAACACTATGTGATACTACAAATGGTTTTGATTGATTCTGAAAGTAGCTCTGTTGAGGTACAAATTCGAAGGATCATTGAAGAATTCCATAGGGCCAATAGTTAACAAGATCTCAGTCTAAGAATGAAACTTCACTTTTCTTGGACATGGTTTTGAAAGGTAGACTAGAGGCTCTGCTACCGGATTTCTAACCATGTAGTAATAAAATAACTTAGACTTATCAAAAGACAAGAAATACAAAAAGACTTCACCAAATTCAGATTAATCAGCCCCAATGCGCAGCACTTGGTCAAATGCCCATAACTTGGAGTAGAAATCTCGTAACAACAAACCGTAAAAAGCCATAGAAACTAGACATCTAGAGCTCTCCAGACATATGTCGCACATAATTTTTGGTTTTCTGGATCGATACAGTTTTTCTGTTGAAGTTGGTCCAAAACAGATAAGCATTCTTTGAGAGGATTGTTGCTGATCAAAATCACTAGGTTCAGCTCCTGTATCATGCTCCCCCGGTTGAAAAGGACTCGTCCTCGAGTCTAGACTCCCTTCGTATCCGAGATATGGAGAGAGATCCGAAACATTAAATATATCCGAGAATTCATAGCCCAAAGGCAACTCAATCTTATAAGCATTTTCACCAATCCTCTTTAATACTTTGAACGGACCATCAGCTCTAGGCTTAAGCTTTGCATATTTACCAGGAGGGAAACGTCCTTTGCGCAAATGAATCCAGACCATATCACCTTCATTAAACTGGACAAACTTGAGATGCTTGTTGGCCCGTGCTTGGTACCTCTGATTCTGCCTTGCGATTTCTTGACGAATCTGTTCATGCATTTTCTTTATACTCTCTCTTCTGCATCTACTACGCTGAACTGATATTTTGATTTGTGTTGGGACTAAAGCTTTGTTGTTGTTGTACAAGATTAGAGGTGATTTATGTAACTTATTACTTGCTAATATATATCCTGATGCAAGTGAACCAAGGACATTTAATTAGTATGCTTATACATGCAGTTCTCTCAAGTACAGAGTAACATACTTTTTGTCTGGTTGATGAATGCATTTATCCGATTCTTTATTGCTTATACTTAGTGTTGCTGAATCATTTTAGTTTTTTTGCAGTACAGGGGAGAGATTGTTGGACCAATTCTTTTCTCTTGGGTTGCTTGTAGTGTAAGCTTAGATGCACTGATTGAGGTATTTTTTTTTCAAGTCTGTATGCCATTTTATTTATGAGAATGTGTGATTTACAATGAACTGGCATGATATCTTATTATTGATACTTTTTTTTTTTTTCCTGAAATTGCCAAACAACAGAAAATCTGGAAAATGTGTTCTAGAAATTCATATTCCGTGATAAAAACAGAGCCTCAGCAATATAATTTCTAGGTGTAAATGATATCGAAAACACACGCACACACACAGAGCTCTAACGTTGTTTTTCTTTTATGTTTTCAGGGTGTTTATGGGTATCCAATAGAAATACAAGCACTGTTTTTTATGGCCTTATGAAATTTCCGAGTCCCCACTTCAGAGTACAAATGCAGCATTGAAGGAAGTAGTTTGGAGAGTTTTAGGTTATGCCGCTTTAGTTTGTGAATACAACCTCATGAAAGATATGTTAAATAGAAAACAGACTCGCTACAAAATGAGCGAACTCACCTCGCGTCCTCAAAATTTGGACGAGTTAAGAAACATTACAAAGCAAGAGGAAGGCTTGAGCTGACCAAGTGGGTATTAACATCACTCACAGGCTCAAACCTGATGGGACAAAATATAATTATGCCTCAGCATCCAAGGGTGCAAAAGTGGTGGCTCACAAGAAGGAAGCCAAGGAGCAAGCAATATACTTGGAAAGGACCATGATAAATATTTTTCAAGTATTACACAATTCCTGCAATTTTTTTTATTTTTTTTGAATATTCTGTCTATTACCTCAAACTTATATTGGTTTCATCATCTTTTCAGAGCACTATTGATACTCATTTGCCTCTAAGAATATGTAATTTACAAATGATAATATTGGGATCACTGAATAGTAAATTTAATATTTATCCTTGTCTTTTTATTGACTCTTTTATTTATGTCTCTGTTTTTGTCAAAGTGTTATGGACGTGCGTTTAACGCACGGGTGTTATACTAGTTTTAGCATAACAACTGCCTTTGAAATAGGTCCCCGACCTATTGATTTTTGTCATGTTAGTCACTAAACTTCCTTTTTATTTCACTTTAGCTATTGATGTTAAATTTATTTATTTTTCAATTATGCCATCTTCATAAACACAAACCGCCACCACCCACCACCGTAAACACAAGCCACAATCACCATCAGCACAAACCACCACCGTCATTTCACCACTGCCACCATACTCAAACGACAACCACAGTCTCAAAATCAACCCCAAACATTCTTCATACAACAACAAAATCAATTTGATGAAATCAACTTTAAAATCCTATCATTCTTCATACATCAACAACAATTACAAACGACAAAAAATTCTAACTTTCTTCAAAATTCAATCATTCATCAAGAAATCAAACGCACACAACATAAACACACACACAAAGGTTACTTTTCTATTAAAAAATAAAAATTTGGAAGTTGTAAATTTGTTAACGAAATAGGGGTAAAATATATAATTATTGAATTTTATGGGTAGTAAATGCATTTTTTAAATAAGCTCGTTAGATTTTTCGTTCATTTTGTAACCTTTCATCCCTAACCATAAAAAAAAGACCTGTTTCGCCATAAATTCGCCATAAAATATGAACATTAGACACTAAATTACCAAAATTGCAAAATTAGCACCTAAATTGAAATTTTGGGGTAGTATCTTGCTATTTGCCCCGAAATCCTTGTTCGGTATTCGTAATAGAGGCCCAAAACCTTTAGGCCACAGTAGTTAAAGATAGATCAGGCCAGGCCAGGCCTGAGTGTGGTGGATTAATAAAGCTTCAGGATATTTTCACCTAAACTTTCAACTAATTAGTACTCCCTCTTTATTTATCAACAAGAGTCCTACTTTTCCTTTTAAACCATTTCAGATCAAGAATCTCATTTCATAAATGAAAATATATGAACAGTGTTTCGGACATTTATACACTCATAATGTTTATATACTTACAAAAAAATCATTCATTATACCCTTATAATTTTAACATATTTACAAAAAAATCAATCATTAACTTACTATTTCTCTCACTCATTCTCTCTCCTACAAAAAAATCATTCATTAACTTACTATTTCTCCCACCCATTCTCTCTTCTATTAAATATTTTTAACTTTTATATTCTCTCTCCTCTAATCTTCTACCCACTTTCAATTTTTCATTCATTTTTAAAAATTTTCTTAAAAATTGTGAAATACTTCCCTAGGACCCTTGGTCTGGGACGGAGAGAGTATATTTTAATGGCAAAACTAACATTTTTTTTAAGCGCAAAATTAATTTTTTACGATGTTTTACGTTAAAAGGCGAGTAGAAGGATCAAATCCTAGTGTTCATCGAGGGTGAGACTTGAATTTACCACTGAACGACTCAACTAACTACAAATATGCGTGTCCACCTAAAACTGATACTCCCTCCGTCCCAAAATATTTATTCCATTTGACTTTTTTGTTGAACTTTGACCACACATATATGACAATTTAATTATGTTCATGAAATTCTAAAAATTCCTATTGATTAACCATTAATAATATTATCAACAACAACTTTTAGAATTTCATGAACATGATTAATCTCTCATAAATTTGTAGTCAAAGTTCAACAAAAAAAAATCAAATGGGACAAACATTTTGGGACGAAGGAGTATTTCATTAGTTTGTTCGGAATCTCTTTTATACTCCCTCCGTCCCAATAATAGCTTCCCATTTTGCCATTTTGGGTGTCCCGTTAATAGCTTCCACTTTCCTTTTTTGGCAAAGGAATCTTTACTATTCCCTCCACTCATTCTCTCTTCTACATTACTCCCTCCGTCCCGGACCTATGTGCTCGATTTGACTTTTCACGTAAATTAAGGAGAGAGTATTATATTGAAAGTGTTGTGAGTGTGAAATAAAATATGAGAGAGAATGAGTGGAGGGAATAGTAAATTATAATGGTGTTGTGAGTATTAAAATAATGTAGGAGAGAGAATGAGTGGAGGGAATAGTAAAAATTCCTTTCCATTTTAGGAAATGTGCACGTAGGTTTGGGACGCCCAAAATGAAAAGTGTGCACGTAGGTATGGGACGGAGGGAGTATTTTAATACTCACAACACCATTATAATTTACTATTCCCTCCACTCATTCTCTCTCCTATTTTCAAATTACACTCACAATATTTTTTCTTCCCACTCATTTTATTAATTTGCGTGCAAGATATTTTTTGGGCAGCTCTTATTGGGACGGAGGGAGTACTTCTCAACTAAGTACTCATAAATTACAATTTCAAATATAAATGTGTTATATTTTATTAATTTTAAAATTGTGATTCATGGGTATACTTTAACATTTTAAAATGCAACTTTTAGTTTTAAATTTAAAAATCACAATTTTAGGTTGCATTTTAAAATTTTAAATGATACCCGTGAATCACATTTTAAAAATTTTATAAATATAAATATGTCCATAGTTGAATAAGAAAAAAAAAGTAATGAAATTTAAAATTGAGGGATATACATAGTAAGATTATGTTAACTTCCTATTGAATTTTTTGCACCTTTAGTGGCATATGTAATTAATGTGCTGATGTTGGGTTCGAACTCTTGGACGAAACGGACGTTTGCTTTTGATGAGATTTAGGGTTCGAACTCTCTACTCACCTCTTGGATTAGGACGTCGTAAAAAAATATGATAGTTTGTTTGTTGGAACTGATGATATCGATTAACTAGGTTAACATACTATTCTAGTTTACCTTGTCAAATACCTTCTTTAACATTTGTTAATATTGGCAATATTAACAATATTATATTGTTATTATAAAAGAAAAAAAAAAAGAGAGAAAAAAAAAAACTACTAGCCTAAGTTTTCTATACACGAACATGATCTCATCTTGGATCAATCTTCTTCCTTATTTTCCTCGGACGAAACGGACGTTCGCTTGATGAACTCCAAACAATCGGCAATGGCTTCCGAATAAAAAGAATTTGATCGCCCGAATGACTGTAATCTGTAGAGCTAAGGACTCAAAAATCCAACTTACAAACCAATAACCCATTTAAACCCATTTGAGATGAAAATCCCAAATAAGCCCACAATTAACAGAGGGAGACGGACGTTAAATTCCTCAAATCTCTCCGTAATATCACGAGCTCTCCCTCACATCTCCTTCAATCGCCCATTACCCCTGTTCCAAATCGGCGTCCACCGGCGACCTCCTAACCGTTCCAAATTGGCTCTACAATTCCTCTTTCTCTATCCTCTCTCTCTCTCTCTCCTCGAAACCCTAGATCTCGTGCTGTCGCCGAGGCGGGTTGCTAAATCGGCTTCCGATTTGAGTTAATCTGATCGTTATAGGTATGGGTTTTACGTCAAAATCGGATCTTTGTTATATATATGAAAAATCTCGACTTTGACTTTCACGATTTTGCTGATTTTTTTTCTCTAATATCTTTTGATTTAATTGTGTTTCTGGGTTTACTTGTTCGTCGAATCACTACGTGTTTATTGATTGTTATGTTATGAAATAGTTGTTCGATTTTTTGGTGTTTGTCACTGTTGTAACCTTTTACATCTCTTTTACCCCTTGGTATAGGACTTGTACAAGTCTGCTATCACTATCCCACACGAAATCAATTTCTAAACTTGATTTTTTCATTTCGTTTGTCATTAATCAAAAATTTTATTTATATGTTGATATTTGTTTGATAGATGAATAAAAGACGACGTGATTCTTATGGAAGAATTGTAGGACATTGTTACCCATTGCTATAGCACTTCCCAGCAACTGTTGTGTCTCTTTAGCACTTGCTATAGGACATTGTTAGCTCTTGATTTTTATATAGTTGTAAAATGACCTGATGTGGGTCCTATAGCCCTATATATAGGACCTGTTATGACACATATTTGATATTGAGTTGACTAGCTCCATATTTGATATATAGTTGTAAAATGACCTGTTATAGCTATCTATATTATGTTTACAGGTCCTATAGCAATTGCTATAGGACATTGTTAGCACTTGCTATAGGACATTGTTACCCATTGCTATAGCACTTCCCAGCAACTGTTGTGTCTCTTTAGCACTTGCTATAGGACATTGTTAGCTCTTGATTTTTATATAGTTGTAAAATGACCTGATATGGGTCCTATAGCCCTATATATAGGACCTGTTATGACACATATTTGATATTGAGTTGACTAGCTTCATATTGGATGAGCATATTATTATAGGAAATATATAATTTAGGTCCTATAATATATGCTATAGGACTTGTTCATATAGCACTTGCTATAGGACCATTCAAATGAATTATAGCTATCTATATTATGTTTACAGGTCCTATAGCACTTGCTATAGGACATTGTTGCCTAATGATTTCCCTTCCCAGCAACTGTTGTGTCTCTTTAACACCGAGAAATAATCCAGTTAATGAGATTGTTTATTTAACATTTGATGTAATACTTTGATCACCTTGTTCATGGTTTTATATGGCTATAGGAATTAATCAAACTTGTCCAGTTTCCCTTTTCAAAACAGAATTTATAATCCATATATTTCTCCAGTTTGAGAATAGTTTTTGTTTTACCCATGTATCGGTTTCAATGATGCCATTTTCTCAGTTTAATCATGCAATTCTGCTGCATTTATTGAGATTGGGATACACTTAACTTCATTGTGTTCTCATAACCAAATAATTTTCCAGTGGAGATCCTTTGGTCACTTTATTTAAAGAGGTTATTTCTTACCAAATGTTAGTAAGTGAGAGAGCGTATTCTTATTTTCCAAGTTAATTCTTTCTCCTTGTCCACTTCCTTCCAGATCTTCTCATCTTAGTAATTGAGAGAGCGTATTCTTATTTTCCAAGACATATCTGTTCAAATTACTAGTTTAAATATTAACTGTACATAGTTGGTCAATTATGCTTGACAGCTGTGGGAAATTATGTTGTAGTGGTATACATTAATTACGTTTCGCTTGGTCCTGTTTCTCGCAGGTTGATGGCGGATCAAATGCCGAAAACTTAGGACTGCAGAACATTCAAGCTCGAATCAGAATGGTGCTGGCATTTATGTTGGCGTCACTGTTGCCATGGGTTCATAGCAAGTCAGGGTTTCAAATATGTGTCACAATTGCCTTCTCCTTCAACAATGCCAACATCTTTCTTTGAGGCTGTTAGACAATGATAGTGCTTGCAAAGGGAGGATTAGCATAGATTTTGAAGTCTATACAAAACGACAAAGATTGCATTGTGGATAGATCTTTGCAGCAAGATTGACGCTTGATAGAGATTCGTAGCTTAGATGATTGACTTGTTTTGATGACTGATTCAGTTAGATGATGTTTAGTTTTGAAACCATAGCCGTTTGTCCCTGGGTGGGTTTGATGCCAGAAGAATTGTATGAGTGAATGAATGACATTTCTTACGCTGGTTGTTCTGAAGGTTTTTGCAACTATGTCAAGATGAGTGAAATATTTCTTTGTAGAGTTGTAATATATTTTACTGACATTTTTTATTTATTTGTTTAGTTAGTATTTTATCTTAGTTACTGTGTTTTGTTTTATTATTCTTGAAACAATGTGTTATATTTTAGTTATATAGAAGTTTCTGTCATGACTCATGCATCTTAACAAGCCAGAGGCCAACATTATAAATGTAAATTCACTTTTAGCCATAACAATGGGCATTGTTCTGCCTTTTTCTGTAGATGTTATATTTTAGTCTTTTTTGTATGTGGCAAAGGATCTGTCACACAGGTCTTTTATCCTTGATATATGACATATTCAAGTGAGATTTATTATAAGACCTTTGAATGGTTCCATAGCAATTGGTATAGGACCTGTCAATATCATATACAAAGCTATAAGCCACTTAATTGGTCCTATAGCAATTGGTATAGGACCTGACAACATCATATACAAAGTTATAAGCCCCTTAATTGGTCCTATAGCAATTGGTATAGGACCTGCCAACATCATTTACAAAGTAATAAGAACTTTGAATGGTCCTATAACAACTGATATAGGACCTGGCAACATCATATATAAAGTTATAACCCCTTTAATTGGTCCTATAACAATTGTTATAGGATATGTCAATATCATATACAAAGCTATAAGACCTTTGAATGGTCCTATAGCAATTGGTATAGGACCATTCAAAGGTCTTATAGCTTTGCATATGATGTTGTTAAGTCATATACCAGTTGTTATAGGACCATTCAAATGTCTTAATGCGTTGGTATAAGATTGTGTGAGGTCCTATATCACTTGATATAGGACCATTCAAATGTCTTATAGCTTTGTATATGATGTTGTTAAGTCCTATATTAGTTGCTATAGGACTATTTAAAGGTCTTAATGCGTTGGTATAAGATTGTGTGAGGTCCTATACTACTTGCTATAGGACCATCCAATGGTCTTATAGCTTTGAATATTGAATCTCATTAATTGATTGTGAAATCTCATTTTTTTTTTAAATTAATTTGAATTGAAGGGTGAAGATGAAAGGCTTGCATTGATTTTGGACTCCACCATTTTTTATTCACAAATAATAATGTTAATTGATGAGATGGGGAGACCAGAAATTTGGAAATTTAACATGTCCTCCAAGAGTTCATGATTCGAATTGCACAACCTCAAAGGCAAAAGGGTTTCCTTCAATCAATCCACAAAGCTTATTTCTACATCCACCAAATAAGAGCTAGGCACTACTTGGGTGTTCAAATAGAACGGATCAAGATAAACATCAAAGCCATTTCAGAGAGGAGGGGAAATTTTTCATATAAGCGAGCAGATGAAGGAACAGGTGGTTCTAGTACTATGTCAAAACCGCTATCATGGCATGATCCTCGCAGAGCTTCTCTTTTCATTGATGAATCTGATTTGGTGGGAATCGAGAACCCAAAAAAGATATTGACAGAATGGCTTGTAGAAGGGGATGAAAAGCTTACCTCAATCTGTGTCGTGGGAATGGGTGGCGTTGGAAAAACGACTCTGGTGAAGAAAGCATACCTTCGATGGAGATTGGAGTCGACAGGATCAAGCGTGATCCGTGGTTTAGGAAAGATTACAAGGAAAGATCGAGCTTGAGACGCCATGAATTAAGCGAGAGAGAGAACAGATGTTAACGGAGCCGTCAAAAATTTGGCCGGTATATAGCATATCGGGGTTTAAAGGGATTTTGATTTGAAATATAAAAGGGGTTGTCTTTTTCAATTTGGGCTGGGTTTTAATGGGATATGATTTGAGATTTGTGGGTAAAGAGGAATTTTTCCTAATCTGTAGTGATAGACTTTTGTCACATCTTTCGCGACCAAATTTCTTTTACTATAACCATTCACATCCCTTTTGCTAGCCATATAATTTCGAGTCAAGTTCTTCTTCAAGGACTCAAACGCGTTCCCATACGATCTTTTCCATCTTGCTATAACCTTGACAGGGCCGGCCCAACCGATACGGAGGCCCAAAGCGAACTCTAAAATGAGGCCTTTCTAAAGTAAATAAAAATTTATTATTAAAATTATTAATAATAAATTTTCACAAAATTAAAATAAATGACTATAAATCAAATTATCAAATCAAGACAATACGGCATAGTACTAAGAAAAAAGTAGTTAGAACAAATAAACCTGGTCGCGGTATCGGTCGCGGCCTCGCAAGGCAAAGCCCAATATTGCCAATTCTTTTTACTTGATCGGTCGATCCTCCGATTTGTTCACAAATCGTAATTGTAAATGTCAATTTGAGAAAAATAGAGGATTGAAATCAAGAAGGAAAGAACTGAAGAAGATTGTCTTGGAATGAGATGGATTATAAATATAGCTATTAAGTTAAGTGAAAAAAATAACCGTTTAACTTTGTTATAGGAAATGAAAGAGTCGGACTCGGACAGGCTGTAAAGCCAGTAATTTGCAAGCTTTAACTCTTTGTTTCTTTCAAGGTAGTAATAGAATAATAGATAGATAGGACAATTAAAAAAAAATCAAAAATATACTACTACTACTACTACTAACAATCTAACAAAAAATGGAGGCCTATATTTTGGTGAGGCCTAAAGCCCTAGGTTCCTTAACTTCACCCTTGGGCCGGCCCTGAACCTTGATGACGAAGAGAAAGAACTTCGTGCGTAGTAGCCGTTGAACGGAGAATCTTTTTCTAGTTAGCCGGAAACCTCCCATGCCATTCTTTCCAACTCTAGTGTAACTCATAGGAACTACTATGTTTTAGACAAAGTTGTCTTTTGTGTTTGTGGGTATAAATAGGGATGTTGGAGGAGTAAGTAAAGGTCTATTAGGAGAGAGGAAGATGGATCCACTTTTCAATAGTAATCTTAGGTGATCAACAAAATCACACTTTTGGTTTTGTCAATTAAAAACACGGTTGCCGAAGGACCAATATTAAGGCACATTGCCCATACATTTGATGACAAGTTGCTTCAAATCAACCCCTTTGACTTTTTTTTTTTTCACATTCACATAGGCAAAAATCTAATACTTCCTCCGTCCTATGATCCTATCTCACTTATAACAATTTATTATTTTGATTGTTTCACTGGACTTAATACATTCTCAAATAACACGTTTATATTATTTTAATATTTTATAGGACTTGTTTGTTATAATCACAACATCAATTTTCTTACGATTTCTTTCACTCATTTTCTTTTTTATTTTAATTTTCATACTTACAATATCTTCTTCACTCATTTTTACTATTCTTATAATATTAGTATTTTTTAATTCTCATGCCAAAAGATTTTTTTTTTAAGTCGAATGAGACGGCGGAAGTATTTTCTAAATAAAAGTGCTCACCAAATGTGTTTTACATGCAATGGGGTCAACTGATTTTTCAAAACAACAACACTATAACGACAATCGATTATTTACTCACTCCATCCCAAAATATTGTTGGAAATAGATAACGAAAAGTTAAGATTTAACTTTGATCTAGTTTCTAACGGAAGTTCGTTATTTGTTAACGAGACTTGTTACAGATTATATTCTACATTTGTTGTAGATTATTATACTTATTTAATGTCTCTAAACCATTTAGGGTGAATGAGAATTAATGACAAGTGTTTTTGTAACTTAACGGAAGTTAAATAAAGGGTTAAAATTGATTTGAATTAGCCAAAACGTGCTTGGACTGATTGATCAATCGCAACTGTTCGAAGAGGCAATTTTCTGGGCTTCAGCGCGGTCGCGCTCCAGCCTAGAGCGGCCGCGCTGAGTCAAGTAAAATACGGGTCTGATCTCGGCATAAGAGCGCGGTCGCGCTCAAGGCAAGAGCGGCCGCGCTCGTGCTCAGATTCTGAACAGTTTTGGCACCTCTTGGAGTGAACAGCCATGAACCCTTTAACTTTCTTTAAATAGTTTCCCTCCGAATTTCAATTAACATATACAGTCATTCTGAGCCTTTTACCCTCTAGTGAGATAGATTAACATACCCAAATCTTTGCATATTGTTGCATTCAATCTTTTCAAGTCCAAAGTTCTAAAACCTTGTGTTGTTCGTTAGATTAGTTATATTGGAGTGCTCCTTATAACTAATAGTAAGTCGTTTTATCTTACTAGAGTTTTGTCATACAACCGTAAGCACCAGTGCGGGACAAATAACTCTTACGGAGATTGTATTAAATACAAGACTCGACTTGAATTCTTTTGTTTTTCAATCTCCGTTACTTTTGCTGTCAGTTTTTCCGTTAAGTATTAAAGAAGCCATACACAAGTTCCAACAATCGTAAGAGTTATTTTACGCTTCTTCAAGATTATCAAGAGATGGCAAACGAGAAAGACTCCACCGAATCAAGTCAAGGGAATGTGACGCCTCCATCACAAGGTGATACTACATTCAACAATGTTGCTCCCGCTCCTACAACTCATCACATCAGTCATGGTGAGAAACCCGCGAAATTCACAGGTGTGGATTTCAAGAGATGGTAACAGAAGATGCTCTTCTACTTGACCACCCTAAGCTTGCACCGCTTCTTAAAGGAAGATCCTTCGGCGGTAGAAAAAGGTGATCCGGACCCCCAAAGGCAAATGGCAAAGGAGGCTTGGGCTCACGGTAATTTTCTTTGTAAAAACTATATCTTGAATGGACTTGACGATGCACTATACAATGTGTATAGTACAGTCGAGTTAGCCAAGGCGTTGTGGGACACCTTGGAAAGGAAGTACAAGATCGAGGATGCCGGGTCAAAGAAATTTGTCGTCGGTAAGTATCTTGACTTTATGATGGTCGATTCCAAATCGGTAACAACTCAAGTAGATGAATTCCAAATCATTCTACATGGGCTTGATGCCGAAGGGATGATCATGAATGATCCATTTAAGGTGGCTTCTATTATTGAAAAGTTGCCTCCTTCGTGGAAGGACTTCAAGAACTATCTCAAGCATAAACGCAAGGAGATGTCCTTGGAAGACATTATTGTTCGTCTTCAAATAGAAGAGAACAATAGAATGAATGAGGCCAAAGTTGCTAAAGGCAAGATGGAGGCAAAGGTCAATCTCGCCGAGGCTAGCACAAGTGGCACAAAGAGAAAGCATTCCGAAAATGCCGGGAATGCTAAGAAAGGGAAGAAGAAGGGCTCGAAGAAATTCAAAGGGTCTTGCTATAATTGTGGCAAACCGGGCCACTTGTCAAGGGATTGTCGTCTCCCGAAGAAAGAGGCGAACAATGTTGACCACATGGACCTAGACTTTGCAGCGGTTGTCTTTGAAGCCAACGTTGCAAATTTGGAGGAGAACCCTAAAGCATGGTGGATAGATACCGGTGCTACCCGCCATATTTGTGGTAACAAGGAAAGTTTCTCCTCCTATACTCCCATTTCCGGAAGAAATCTCTACATGGGAAATTCTGCGACCTCCAATGTTCAAGGCATTGGAAACGTGATTTTGAAGATGACTTCCGGAAAAGAAGTAACCTTGTTGGATGTGCTGCATGTTCCAGACATCCGTAAAAATTTGGTGTCCGGCGCTTTGCTTAGTAAGGCCGGTTTTAGACTAGTATTCGAATCCGAAAAATTTGTACTAACCAAGAATGGTTTGTTTCTTGGAAAAGGTTACCTCGAGGAGGGCCTTTTTAAAATGAATGTAATGACTGTGATCCGCCAAGGTGCGATGAATAAAAGTTATGTTCCTTATGTTTACTTGTCGGAAAGTTCTAATTTATGGCATGATAGATTAGGACATGTAAACCTCGACACCATTAAGAAATTAGCAAGACAAGATTTAATCCAAATGACTAAATCCGACTCGACTAATAGGTGCGAAGTTTGTGTTGAGGCAAAAATGACAAAGTTGCCATTTAATGCGATACAAAGAGACACAACTCCTCTCGAGTTAATTCACACCGACATATGTGATTTAAAACTAGTGCAAACTCGAGGAGGTAAAAAGTACTTCATTACATTTATAGATGATTGCACTAAGTATTGCTATGTCTATCTCTTAAGAAGTAAGGATGAAGCCTTAGGGGCTTTTGAGACTTATAAGAAAGAAGTTGAGAATCAACTTAACTTGAAAATTAAGAAAATTAGAAGCGATAGAGGTGGAGAATATGAAGCACTGTTTGAAGGATTATGTTGGGAATCCGGCATAATTCATCAAACAACGGCTCCATATACCCCTCAATCTAATGGAGTTGCTGAACGCAAAAACCGTACTCTCAAAGAGATGATGAACGCGCTTTTGATCAGTTCAGGCTTTTCCGACAACTTGTGGGGGGAAGCAATACTCACTTCTAATTATGTTCTTAATAAAATACCCAAGAAAGGTATTGATAAAACGCCCTATGAATTGTGGCATAATCGTAGGCCATGTTTTAAATACCTTAAAGTGTGGGGGTGTTTGGCCAAGGTTGAAGTACCTAAGCCTAAACAAGTCAAGATTGGCCCAAAGACCATTGACTGTGTTTTTATTGGATATGCCAATAATAGTAGTGCCTATCGGTTTATAGTGCATAAATCAGACATTCCGGATATGCACGTAGGAACTACTATAGAATCAAGGAATGCGGTATTCTTTGAAAACATTTTTCCGGTTAAGGACAGGAAAGATGTAGGTTCTAATAAGAGAACACATGAGTCTACAACCGGTCCTTCTCAAATAGAAGATGAAGAGCCGAGACGTAGCAAAAGGGCAAGAGTGGAAAAGACTTTTGGTCCTGATTTTCTATCTTACATGTTAGAAAACGAACCATCAACTGTTAAAGAAGCTTTGTCCGGTCCGGATAGTTCGTTCTGGAAGGAAGCTATTAACAGTGAAATAGAATCCATAATGCTCAACAATACTTGGGAATTAGTTGATCTCCCTCCAGGTTGCAAACCATTAGGTTGCAAATGGATCCTTAAACGGAAGTATAAGGCGGATGGATCTATCGAAAAGTACAAAGCTAGGCTAGTTGCCAAAGGCTTTAGACAGAAAGAGGGATATGATTTCTTCGATACATACTCCCCTGTCACAAGGATCACATCTATTCGTGTTCTCATAGCTATTGCAGCAGTGCATAATCTTGAGATACACCAAATGGATGTGAAGACTGCTTTCCTAAATGGAGAACTTGATGAAGAGATTTACATGGAACAACCTGAAGGGTTCATAGTTCCTGGTAAAGAAAGAAAGGTGTGTAAACTTGTAAAATCCTTGTATGGACTAAAACAAGCACCTAAACAATGGCATGAGAAGTTCGATAGAACCATGTTATCGAATGGATTCAAGATCAATGAATGTGACAAATGTGTCTACATTAAAGGAACATCTGAATCATTCGTTATCGTTTGTCTTTATGTAGACGACATGCTCATAATGGGAAGTAATCATGATTTAATCATGAATACCAAAGGCATGTTAAAGAAGAACTTTGACATGAAAGACATGGGATTAGCTGATGTAATATTAGGGATAAAGATCTCTAGAACATCTGAAGGATTAGTTCTTTCACAATCCCATTACCTAGAGAATGTTCTTCGGAAATTTAATGTCTTTGATGACCCTCCGGCTAAGACACCTGTAGACTTGGCTCTACATTTAGCCAAGAACAAAGGGGAACCAGTTTCTCAACTGGAATATGCAAGAATAATTGGCAGTCTGATGTACCTAACAAATTGTACTCGTCCAGACATTGCATATTCAGTGAGTAAACTAAGTAGGTTCACAAGCAATCCTAATACTGATCATTGGAAAGCACTAATGAGAGTACTAAGATATTTAAAGTATACATTAAACCATGGGATACTTTACAATAAATATCCAACAGTATTAGAAGGATACTGTGATGCCAATTGGATATCGGACACGAAAGACTCTAAGTCCACAAGTGGATATGTATTCACTATAGGTGGAGGAGCAGTGTCATGGAAATCCTCCAAACAAACGTGTATAGCCAGATCCACGATGGAATCTGAGTTTATCGCGTTAGATAAAGCCGGGAAGAAGCGAGAATGGCTTAAGAACTTCCCTCGGAGGATGTTCCTTGTTGGAGCAAACATGTGCCTGCTGTACTAATCCATTGTGATAGTCAATCAGCAATTGGAAGGGCACAGAATAGTATGTACAATGGTAAGTCTAGACATATTCGTCGTAGACACAATACCATTAGACAGTTGATCAAGAATGGCGTTATCACCATTGATTATGTAAAATCATGTGATAACTTAGCGGATCCATTTACCAAAGGTATAAATAGAGATCAACTGTATAAACTGTTAAGGGGAATGGGTTTAAAACCCACAACAAAAGAACTTATAGCGGACACTCAACCTTGAGAAATGGAGATCTCAGGCCCTTGGTTCAATGAGACAACCAAGTTATAAGTTCTAGTAGAGTTACTTGGAAACAACAACTCGGTTTATTAACCTAGAGATGTTGAATACTCATTCCCAGAACATCCAAGTACAAGCACATGCAGCAGTGGTAAGGGTAAGTTGAGAAAACTTTTAATGATTTCTATACCTACGGGTGGAGTAGTGCATGATACTCCTTATAGTGAGAATCACCTATATAAGCGAGAGGTAATTAGGCCGCCTCTAAATGAACGCTTATGAATGAGATACGGTCCAGGGACAAAATGGACAAAATGTGAGAACAACAATTGTTAGAGCTGTTATTATGTGAGTATTATTGTCTTGGTATACACCCGACAGTCACTGGTTCAAAGCAACTCGCTACCAAATGACTAGTATATCCGATAATATTTCACTAGGGAAGATTCAAGGCCACAAGCTATCTATCCCGATGTAATAATAGTTCGCCGGAACTTTGGACGAAATTGCATTCATGCATTAATTGTCATTCATGTGGGGGATTGTTGGAAATAGATAACGGAAAGTTAAGATTTAACTTTGATCTAGTTTCTAACGGAAGTTCGTTATTTGTTAACGAGACTTGTTACAGATTATATTCTACATTTGTTGTAGATTATTATACTTATTTAATGTCTCTAAACCATTTAGGGTGAATGAGAATTAATGACAAGTGTTTTTGTAACTTAACGGAAGTTAAATAAAGGGTTAAAATTGATTTGAATTAGCCAAAACGTGCTTGGACTGATTGATCAATCGCAACTGTTTGAAGAGGCAATTTTCTGGGCTTCAGCGCGGTCGCGCTCCAGCCTAGAGCGGCCGCGCTGAGTCAAGTAAAATACGGGCCTGATCTCGGCATAAGAGCGCGGTCGCGCTCAAGGCATGAGCGGCCGCGCTCGTGCTCAGATTCTGAACAGTTTTGGCACCTCTTGGAGTGAACAGCCATGAACCCTTTAACTTTCTTTAAATAGTTTCCCTCCGAATTTCAATTAACATATACAGTCATTCTGAGCCTTTTACCCTCTAGTGAGATAGATTAACATACCCAAATCTTTGCATATTGTTGCATTCAATCTTTTCAAGTCCAAAGTTCTAAAACCTTGTGTTGTTCGTTAGATTAGTTATATTGGAGTGCTCCTTATAACTAATAGTAAGTCGTTTTATCTTACTAGAGTTTTGTCATACAACCGTAAGCACCAGTGCGGGACAAATAACTCTTACGGAGATTGTATTAAATACAAGACTCGACTTGAATTCTTTTGTTTTTCAATCTCCGTTACTTTTGATGTCAGTTTTTCCGTTAAGTCTTAAAGAAGCCATACACAAGTTCCAACAAATATTTACTCACTTCATCCCAAAACGTTAGTTCTATTTTCTTTCATTGTTAATTTGAATTAACTTTGATTAATATTAGTGGGTAGCTCGTGCTTCGCACGAAAAATTAATTTGTCAATTTTTTTGTATTTTGCTTATAATTTTATGTTTTTATTTGATAAAGTAGCATATCATTTTTTGGGTGATTTAAATCTATTTTATATCAATCAAAATATTTACATTTATAAATTCAGGAATTTTTTTTTACTATAACTTTTGTTGTATATAGTTTTTACTTATTATGACAATTGAAATTTGAATAATAACAATGAATTATTATTGTTGTTATTAGTTAACTTCTAATTTTATAGATGATTGAATTAATAATATTAGATATATTTGATATTAATGGTTTTATACTACACACATACACATATTATGATTAGTAAATATAATTAGCGAAAACCATTATTTACATTTAATGTATTAGTAGAATAATATTTTTATTATGTTTTAAAAAAATATTTTTTTCTAGTTATGGTTAACTAATATAGTAATCATCATCTTAAATAGAAAGTTATATGCGAATATTTATCTAATATAGTAAGTTTAACATCTAATATTTACCAAATACGGAGTATATAAGTAACTAATATTGAAGCATTATCTAAGATATTCTAATATATTAAAAATTAATGTTTCTAATTATATTTTACTATAATGATATCTACTTCTTAAATAGTAAGTTTAAGAGTCATCATATATAGTAATTGTTATATTTAACTAATAATATGAGTTTATATTAAACTAAATGATAATATTTACTTTTTTTAATAATAGTTATTATTATGATTAACTAATACTATTAATAATAATAGTTAACCTACATATAGTCAATATTATAATTAACTAATAATAGTACTAATAGTAATAGTTAATCTATATAGTAACTATTATAATTAACTAATAATAGTAATAATGATAGTTAACCTATATAGTAGTTATTATGATTACCTAATACTATTAATAGTAATGTTAACATATATATATATATATATATATATATATATATATATATATATATATATATTAACTGTTATGATTAATTAATACTATTAATAGTAATAGTTAACATATATTAACTATTATGATTAACTAATACTATTAATAGTAATAATTAACATATATAGTAATTATTATAGTTAACTAATACAATTAATATTATTAGTTAACTTATATAATAACTATTATAGTTAACTCATACTATTAATAGTAATAGTTAACTATAATAGTTATTATATAAGCTAACTAATACTATTAATAGTAATAGTTAACATATACAGTAACTATTATAGTTAACTAATACAATTAATAGTATAAGTTAACTTATATAATAACTATTATAGTTAACTAATACTATTAGTAGTAATAGTTAACCTATATAATAACTATTATTATTGACTAATAGTATTAGCTAATAAGGAGAATACCAAAAATCATATAAATTTTGGGATAGTGATGAGGTGGCTTCTCCATAATCAAGCTTCTACCAAAACATGTCCACATGCAAATCCATAGGCATCCTCACCTACTTTAATATATATATATATATATATATATATATATATATATATATATATATATATATACAGATTTTAGATTGATTTTAGGTTAAAATATGTTTACCCCCAAAAGTTTCCATTGATTCTCACCTAGACGTATCCAAAATTTAACTGGAACCGGCTAACCGGAGGTTATTAACCGGTCAAAACCGTCAACCGCCTTAACCGTAACCGCCTTAACCGAAACCGGCGGTTACCCGGTTCGGTTAAGATTAAGATTTTCAAAAACCGGCAACCGGCGGTTATAACCGTCGGTTATTTAACCGGTTATAACCGTTTAAATAACCGGGGGTTATAACCGCCTAACCGTTGAATTTTGAAATTTGAATTAATCCCCCCCAACGGCTACTTGGCTCAACGGCTCCCTCCCCTCCCCCAAGGCCCCAACGGCTAGTTTGACCGCCCCAGGCCCCACCACCCCAACGCCCACTCGGCCACTCCCAGTCAGTTCCCTTCCCATTCCCACTTCCTTCCAGCGCCCAAGCCTTCAATTAAATTAAAAAAAAAATTCTTTTAAAAAACAAACACCCTACTATAAATATTACCTCCCTCCCTCCTTCCATTTCATTTTCAGTTTCACCTTAAATCTCTACTTCTACTCTCTCTCTCTCTACTCTACTCTCAAATTTTCTAAGCCTCTCTCATACTCTCATTATATTCAATTTTCAGTTTAAGTTAGTTTTCTTACAATTTCCCGTTAGTTTTTTAATGATTTTTTTTTTTTGTATTTCGAGAATTCCAGTCAATTTTTAGGAATTTCAGTTAGTTTTTTAGAGCTTTCCGTCATTTTTTTTAACATTTTCAGTTAGTTTTTAGGAATTCCAGTTAGTTTTTTAGAGTTTTCAATTAGTTTTTAACGTTTTCAGTTAGTTTTTCAGAATTTCAGTTAGTTTTTTAGAGTTTTCAGTCATTTTTTTAGAGTTTTCAGTTAGTATTTCAGTTTTAGTTAGTTTTTTTATAGTTTTCAGTTAGTTTTTTTAGAGTTTTCAGTTAGATTTTCAGCTAGTTTTTTAGAGTTTTCAGTTAGTTTTTTTGAGGTTTCAGTTAGTTTTTCAGATTTCAGTTAGTTTTTTAAATTCTAGTCAGTTTTTTTTTAAAGATTTTCAGTTAGTTTTTTTAAAAGATTTTAAGTTAGTTTTTTAACAAAAGTTAGCTTTTTTTTTTCGAATTCAAGTCAGTTTTCTAACGAAAATGTCTTCTTCTCAAAAAGGCAAGGAACATGTTGGTTCTACCACCCATCATAACGTAGAAGAATCCGAATTTTTTGAGGAACCATTTACACAAAATGAGCAAGATCAAGATGTGGATGAAAATGTTGTTGAAAGTGGTAGAAGGGGGCGTTGGGGCGGCCGAGGCCGAGGCCGAGCTCGAGGTGGTCGTGCTCGGGGACAAGAACAAGAAGAACAACCGCCAACGGTGCCACGTACTTCACGTGCCCCTAAGTCCGACACTTTTACAATTCATTTTCAAAAAGAGCAAATTGATCCTGATGACGACCGTTATTATCGAGCTACTTGCAACTATTGTCCAAAATCCTACCCATTTACGAAGGGTGGAGGGCACGGGTCACTTAACGCCTACATACGCAGAGTACATCCGGATAAACTTGGCATTTCGAGTGATCAAACTCAATTAGCTCCAACCACCACCCAAGGTTCGTCTTTCGTCCTATTTAAATTTAATAAGGTCATTTATAGGCAAGAATTGGCCAAATTTGTTTGTGTTAAAGGACTTGCTTTTAACTTTGCGGATGATGAATTTTATGAAAGATTTGTAAGACTTTCTTTAAATCCCGTCGCCGCAAGAGTACCACGTTCGACTCTCGTACGTGATAATCATAAGATGGTGTTAACATATCAAAAAACTTTAATTGAGGTTTTATCAAATTTACCAAACAAAATTTCAATTTGTGTCGATGGTTGGAGTGATCATTGGCAAATAAATAGTTATTTAGGTGTTACTTGCCATTGGATAGATAATTCTTGGACTATCCAAAAAAGATTAATTGCATATGAAAATTTTGATCCCCCCATACCACCGAAGTAATTTGTTCAAAGTTGCGTGAATTTTTTTTAAAATATAAGATTACGAATAAAATATTTACTATTTTTTTTATAATGCTAGTGCTAATACCGCTAGTTTACCGGATTTGAATAGAGTTTGTCAACCGTCATTTGGTGGTAAGTTTTTTCATATTAGATGTTTATGCCATATTATTAATTTATGTGTTAAAGATGGTTTGCATGCATTAGAACAACATGTTTCCCCAATTAGAGGGGCCCTTGAATATATTTCTAGAAAAAATAGTGTTACAAAAAATGGTTTCGGTTTTTAAGAAATCAAAATCTTGGAGACAAATATTTTACTTCCAATGTTCCAACTAGGTGGAATTCCACCTATAAAATGTTAAAAGATGGTTTTGAGTATAAAGAGCTTCTTATGGATTTTTTTGCTACACTTGATAATAATCAACCTTTATTTGCTTATCAATGGAATGCATGCACTAATTTGTGTAAATTGCTAAAGATTTTTAACACCGCTACTTTGGCATTATCGGGAGTTTATTATCCAACTTCCATTTTGGTTCTTGAGCAATGTGTTGCAATTGTTACTAGTTTTAATAATTTAAAAGATTGCTATGTTTTAGGGGATTGCATTTTTTTCATGAGACAAAAGTGGATAAAATATTTTACCACTATTCCGTCTTTATTTTTGGTTGCAAAAGTATTAGATCCCCGTGTTAAATTAGATGAGTTGGTTACTATTTTAGCTTTTTATTATACTAATTTATACCCCGAAGGTGACGGTGATCATGAATCTCCGTCGAATATTGTTGAAACTACAAAAAATGTGTTGGTGTCTTTTTATAACGAATATAATGCAATTCATGAAAATCCTTCTCAAAATGTTGACTCTACTTCTTCTCAAGATGTTGGTGGTGATTTACTTGAGGCGGATTCGTATCATTTTTTTGCAAATTTGTATAGCAAAAAAAAACGTCCTCAAGTATGAACTACTTCTTCCTCTAACATTTCCTTGGAGTTAGACACATATTTCAACACTACTTTTGAATGAGATCAAAGTAGTGATAATCCAAATGATTTTGATGTTTTAAAGCGGTGGTCAAGAAGGAACGAGAGTTATCCTATACTCTCTATAATTGCAAAAGAAGTCTTAGCTTCTCCCGCGTCAACGGTGGCGGTCGAATCCGCATTTAGCATTGGAGGTAATGTTTTGGATGAAAGACATTCCCAACTAACGGTTGAAAACTTGGAAAATCAACTATTACTTGGGGATTGGGTTAGATCGAAAAAGAGAGAACAAGATATGCCTTATGAAGAGGATACACTTGACCCAAAATATCAATACGATGTGGATGACTCTACGGGAAGTGACTAGTGAGGATTAGATTAGTTTTTAATTTTAATTTTTTAGATTAGGTTTATTTTATTGAATTGTAATAGTTAGGTTGAGGTAAAGGCTCCTAAATGTCCCCCCTTAATTATAAAAGGGTAAGGTTGGTTGTCCCCCTCTTTGTAATTTTATTTAATTAATAAAATTTAAGGGTACCATCCCTTTTTCTTTTATATACTTTCGTTTATTTTTAAAAAAGTTAAGTTTTATTTCTTTCAAAATTCATAAATTTTTTAATACATCTTTTTGTAAAAAATGTATATAGTAAATAAAAGTCTAAAATGGTCTTCTTTATCAAAAAAAAAAAAAAATTAAAAAAAAAAGTTAACTTTTTTATAGAACTAGTTAAAATCTGTTAAAAAGTTAACTGTTTTCTTTAAAAAAAAATGTTAAAAACTGTTTTTTAAAAGAATTATTTCTCAAATAGCTTTGCTAAACCAAAAAAATAAAAAAAAAATAAAAAAACTGTTAAAAAAAATCTGTTAAACACATTTTCCGTTAAAATTTTATTTATTTAAAAATTCTTAACTTTTTTTATAACTTTTTCCAAAAATAATCATTAATAAGTAACATCTCAAATAGTATTCTTTATTAAAAAAAAGGGGATATACAGTACAAAAGTTAACCAAAACTGTTAACTATTCCGTTAAAAAGACTAATCTGAAAAAAAAAAAGCTCATTTTTAACCGTGTAACCGTGTTAACCGTATATAACCGTTAACCGTATAACCGTAACCGTTAGTACACGGTTAACGGTTAGGTTACGGTTAGGATTTAACGATTATTTTAACCGCCGATTATAACCGTTAACCGGCGGTTATAATCGTATGGCCACGCCTATTCTCACCCTCCACCCCCGTTTGAAAAATCGATCATAGCTAAACTTTCAAATTGTCTCACTTTGCATTCTAGCACTAACGAAATTTAAAAACACTAATGAAATTAATCATGTGCATATCATGTGAAAAATACTATAGTCTGAAACCTCAAAAAAAGAAGGGTTTAATGTAAAATAACTAACGAAATACATTATTTATTCAGTCAAAAATATAAAATTTATTGTATCCATTTGATAATAAAATAAAAACAAGAAATTTAAAGTATTAAAAATATTTATTAAATTTTTTAAATCTATTATTAATATCACCTTGAGTTAAAAATATTATAATCTAAAAAATGTATTTTTATTATTATTATATTATATATTTTTTAACTCAAATGATAATAATGATGGATTAAAAATTATAATAAAATGATTTTATTATATTAAATTTCTTGTTTTTATTATTTTTATTTTTACTTTTAAATTAATTAATTTTATTAATAAATAAATTAATATAATAATTTTTATATTTTTAATTGAATAAATAACGTATTTCGTTAATCATTTTACATTAAGCCTTTTTTTAAAGACAATGATAGCCCTTATATGATATACACATGATCAATTTCGTTAGTTTTTTTTAATATTTGTTAGTGTCAAAGTGTAAAGTGGAAAGATTTGGAAGTTTTAGGTACCAAAATGACTGTCTTTTAAACAGAGGTGCAAAGTGAGAATCAATAAATATTTTGGGAGGGGGTAAACGTATTTTGACCTTGATTTTAATATGCTAATAAAAATTTAAAATTTATTATGATTTACCATTGTAATAAGTACTATTAATAGCAACTTTTAAATTTTTATTAGCATAATTAAAATTAACCTAAATAATTGTTTAAAGTTGATAATTAGTTAAAATCTTGCAAAAAAACTAGTTTTTTCGTAACATACGAACAATATTAGTTTTAAAGCACTAAGTCTAACTAATAAGAGTGATGGACTGTTCTGAAAACTAGTTTTTTATAAAATTTTGAAAAAAAAATAGTTTTTCACAAGAGTTAATTAATAAAAAAAAATAAAACTAACTTTTTGAGAGGTAATTTTTAGTTTATAACACTTCAAAAGTATAACAAGGGAATTCTATAAAAGCCTATATTATCTAAAATCTAAACTTAAGCCTATTGCCTTGTATATGTTAATGTTAGGGTGAACATTAGAGTCTCTTTTAAGAGCAACATTAATGGTTATTTTAGAGGTTTTTGGGTGAGGTTTTTTTTTTAGCTGGAAGGACACCTCAGTAAAAGGGAGAGAGAAAGGGGATAAAGTAGGGTGTAAAAGGTTCGGTTTAGCTCGGTTTGGGAAAATTTTAGAGTTAAATCGCTAGTATCGGTTTGGAGAAATTTCAAACCGAGCTAAACCACAAAACAATTCAAACCGAGCTAAGCTAAACCGCCAAGGTTCGGTTTAGCTTGGTCTAAACCGCGGTTTAATCATTTTGATTTTATGACTAATCAATATAAAACAGTAAGTAACTAAAATAAACACGGTTTAGCTCGGTTCGGTCATTGTAACCTATTTGTGGTTGAATTGAATGGATATGACTTAAATACCTCAAGGGGTAGAAAAGTAAAAGGAATGTGTTTAGATATGAATCAGACAAAGCAAGATTCAGTTACATGCAAAAAAAAAACAAAAAAACCTCCTAGACATAATGTAGAACTTCAAAGAGTGTGCTTTACTTCAATAATCATGTAGAAAATGAATAGTTATTCTCACCGAACCAATGATCGGAAAAGGTGATGCCAGCTCAAGTTTGTAGGCAGGGCCAGCAAGATCTGTAACCATACTCACCTCTCCTTGTTGTGCCTGGAGATTATATAATTACTTCAGTAACAATAACTTTATAATTCCTGCAGAGCACATGTAAGACACACAGAGAACAGGCATGGCAGCACTATACATGTCTAGTATATTTTAGTAAGCCGCCTACAAGAGCTGGGACCATAGCTTGGTTCCATAGCTTGGTTTGACGGTTCGGTTTCATAGCTCGATTTGGCGGTTCGATTTAGCTCGGTTTGGCTCGGCACCCTCAAACCGCAAGCTAAACCGAACCACGTGGTTTGTAATTTTTATAAACCGAGCTAAACCACTTAAATAAAAAAATCGAGCTAAACCCCACGATTTAGCTCGGTTCGATCTCAAATCGCGATTTGAGCTAAACCACTTACACCCCTAGGATAAACCGCTCCATTGCATTGCGATGGAGTGGCTTTTTTCTGACTTCTTCTGACTTTTTTTGTTTAAATTGAACATTTTGTTTAAAAAAAAACAGTAATTTATTGGCCCAAATATATACTCCCTCCGTCCCACGTGAATAGACACTTATTTCCTTTTTGGGACGTCCCACGTGAATAGACACTGCCCAAAATGGAAAAGAATTTATTATTTTATATTCATCCTACCCCACCCACTCATTCTCTCTCTTCATTTCCTACCACACAATTTATTCAATCAACTCCACTCATTCTCTCTCTTCATTTCCTACCACACATTTTCATTATTATATTCATTTTCCTTAGTTATTGTGCCAAGATTTTTGGTGTCTATTCACGTGGGACGGAGGGAGTATATGTTTTTTATTTTTTTTAACAAAATAAATGTATTTAAAAAAAAAAAAGTGTCGCAAAAAAACTTTTGAAGAGTTTTATTACTGTAGGGAAAAAAGTTGTTAAATATTTATAGAAATAAAAATGTATAAAGTGGTGATGTGGCGGACTAATAAACCGCTTGAAGGGGTTTATGAGTAAAGGTCATCTACAATCGTTTCAACACCCTCAATTTTTTCAACACCCTTTAAAACACGACACATCAGCTTCTCTCTTCTCTACCTAATTATTTAACACCCCATTCAATTTTTAACCCCTACAATAGTTTCAACGCCCATATTTTTTCAACAACCTTCCAACTCATCATCCTATACCCACTACTTTTATTTTATTTTATATTCTTTATTTTTATGATTAGTAAAATAATAATAATAATAATTATTATTATTTATAATTAAAAAAATACATCATACTTAATTATTTTTTTAATTGCAATTAAATAAATACGAAAAATGACGATAATTATTATTAAAAAAAATACTTCATACTTAATTAAAAGTAATACATCATTGAAAAATACAGGAAATTATTTTCAAATAGTTCGTCACCCAACATTTCAAAAAGTTGTCTGTTTCGATCATCAAGATGCTCATTCTCACTTAACTTCAGCCACATTTTCATCTTTTTTACATTTGTTTGCCTCAACTTGTTTTTAGATTGCCTCCTCTTGTTGTGTGACTATATTGTCCAATCGTTCCAACTCTTTCTCTTTGAATTGTTTAAATTCTGTCAACTCTTCGTTTACCACTTCCAAGGCTACTCCCTTATCTTTTTTCTACTCTTTTTCTTAGCTGCCTCCCTTCCCATAGGACGAGGAATGGATCCAATCGAATTTGAATCACTTGACGGACTTTCACGTGCTCTCTTTCCACTGCTATCAGATCCCGTATTTCCTCCTACCTGACTTGTGTAACGGGGTTGATCTTGAAGAGCATGACACTCTTGAATCAAAGTAAAATTGCCATTGGTACTACTTTTATACAGTTTATGAGCTTTTGTCAATACATTATTCTCTGACCACCCGCTTTGTTGCATACGTTTAGCGCTTTCATAAGCACCTATCCATTTACCCAATATTTTGTTGATATAATTATAATGATTTATGCAGGCAATTAAATCACGGGGAGTGTCAAATGAGCAATGCTCGTTACAGTAATCCGCAATTTTACCCCAGTAAGCATCTCATTTCTGATTTTTCCCGACAATACTGTTGGTTCCATATTTAATCCACCCATTAAGTAGCACTAAATTTTCTTTAGTGGTCTACTTGGAATGTTTTTTGCGAGTAGTGGTTGTACCCTCTTCGGTTGGAATGGCTGAACCATCTGCATTTGGAGTGCCTTCGTTACCACCGCTCATGCTACCAAGAGCCATTTGTGTTAAAAATTCTGAAAATCCTGATGCTCCAGAATAAGAAATATTTTCATTCCCCAATGGCATATAAGGATTACGATTATAAAGGGGTAATTGAATTTGCATCCCATAATATGGATAAAAAATTGGTGGAAAATTTGACACAGATGAAGGTATGAAATTTGGTGGAAAACAAAAATTTAGTATATTTTGAGGACGTGGTTGGTTGGAAGATTGATTTTCATTTCCCATTGGCATATTAGAATTGTTGTAGTTAAAAGGAAAATTGGGATCCATTTCACTAAAACGAGGATTTTTTTGAGTGAAAAAATGAAGGATAATTGAGTGTTATTTGAGTGGTTGATGTAGGAAGAATGAAATTGGGGTGTCATATTTATAAGGAATTGAGTGGTCGAAATTGACGGACTTCAAATAAAATTAAATATAGTTAATAAAGGATGAATGGTCGAAATTGACGGACTTCAAATAAAATTAAATACAGTTAATAATAAAAGACGAGTGGTCGAAATTGACGAAATTCAAACAAAATTAAATACAGTTAAATAATAATAATTATTATTATCATTTATAATTAAAAAAAATACTTCATACTTATTTTATTTTATATTCTTTATTTTTCAATATAATTAATTTATATTGAAAAAATAGTGTTTTTTTTTCTATGTACAAATCAAATGAAACAAGACTCTATTTATAGATAAAAAAAATTATGAATTTTGGTGTAATTTTTTTTTTGATATAAGATAATTGCCTTTGAAAAATTCGGATGATTTTAATAAAAAAAAAAAATTCAGTGACCAATCAAAAACCGACAAGTGGCGTCTCAGGAAAAAAGAAAAAAAAAAAGGGAAAAGTTCAGCGCCAAGACGCGCCTGTTCAGAAGGTGTGTTACACGCACCTTTTCCGGCCCAATGGGGTGGCGACACGTGGCAAAAACGGGGCCCAACATTTTTTCAACACCTATTGAAAAAATTCAACAAAATCAAAAACTTTCAACTGTTGAAAATTTTTTCAACACACCATTGCAAGGGATTTAACTGTTGATTTTTTTTTCAACATGTCCATTGTAAGACCATCTACAATGTAAAAAAATCAAAAGTTCCTCTCAACACCAACTTTAACACTCCACATCATCTTCTCTCTCTTCCATCTAACCATTCAACACCCTATTCAACAAAAGTCCCTACAATGGTTCGTTTAAACAAAATTCAACACCCTTTCAACTCATCATCCTATACCCCCACTTTATATTCTTTATTTTTATGATTAAAAAAATTATTATTATTATTATTATTAACATTTATAATTAAAAAAAAACTACATACTTAATTATTAATAGAGGAATTTTTTTTATGAATTTTGGCGTAAAAAATAAATAATTTATTATGAAATAATTGAGCTCAAATAATTGGAGGTAAAATTAAAAGAAAAAAAAAGGAAAAAGCTGGGTGGTGACGCCAAACACCGGTCCCTCCATCCACGTGACCCAATCACCTTTCCCTCTCAACAATGTTTAAAACTTTAAACATTCTCCCACTTTCAACACCCAAAAAAACAATCATTGTAGAAGAAAAACAATTTTTTTTTATTGACAACAACCAAATCAACAACCATTGTATATGGTTTAAGTGGTCTAAGGATGCCCCTAATGTTGCAATGTTGTCAATTTTAGTATATTTTTTTTTAGAAAATGACATGTTACTACAAACGATAATGTATTTATACTTTTGACCCCTTTAATTTTGAGAAAATTTTACAGTAAATTATTATATTGACTCCCTTTTATATATTTTTTCAGTTTCACCTTAAACTGTATTAGTGGTCAAACAAAACAAATGTAATTTTGATCAATATAATAAAAAATAAAAATTCTAATAAAAATTTATATTGTATCACAATTAATAATATTTTTAATACTAATTTTAAATTTATATTAGAATTATTATTTTTTATTTAAATTTGATGAAGATTATATTCAATTTCATTTTATTAATAATTCAATTTGATTTGAGATGATGAATAGAAAACCAGTAAAATAAATAAAAGAAAGAATGATTTAACTTAACTTATTAAAATTCCAAATGACCGGGTTTTCGAGGATGGCCGGTTGGTTGAGGCAGATGGGGAGCCGAAACACAACAAAATCTTGGTAACCCGACCCCACCTAGATCCCATATGCCTTTCATATTTCTAGACCAATGGAATCTAAATTTCTGTTTTGATTTTTCATGTATTAATTTATTATTTATTTTAAACTTTTAAATCTATCTATGTCTTAAAACAAGATTGTTTGTCATAAATGGAAAAATTTCGCTCAAAAATGTCGCTTTCATAGTCACCATTTATAGTAACTTAAAACTACACCGTTTTGAATTTAATCACTCAAAAGAAAAAGAAAAGGGACAGACTTTTTTATATTTCGTCCTTTTCTTGACACATAGATGTGTGTATTAATTACACGTGTACTCCCTCCGTCCCGCTAGTAATCGCACTGTTACTGTTTGCGCGGAGATTAAGGAAAAAAATAATGATATAAATATTGTGAGTGTAAAAGTAAAATAGGAGAGAGAATGAGTGGAGGGAATAGTAAAGATTCTTTGCCATTTTAGGAAGTGTGCGGTTTGTAATGGGACGCCCAAAATAGAAAGTGTGCGATTTATAGCGGGACAGAGGGAGTATGTGTGAATGTAACGTGTTGTACACACACTTGACCATCTAAAAGAAACAAAAACAAATACTGACTTCATTTAAACTAGTGGTAAGCCCGTGCTACGCACGAATTGCATTTTACCTTTTATTAGTAAGTTGAATGATAATAGTTACCTTATATAGTAACTATTATGATTAACTAATACTTTTAATAGTAATAGTTAACATATACTCCCTCCATCCCATTACAAATCACACACTTTTCTTTTTGGGCGTACCACTACAAATCACACACTTCCTAAAAAGGAAAGTTTTTATCACTATTCCCTCCACTCATTCTCTCTCCTACATTATTTTAATACTCACAACACCATTATAATTTACTATTCACTCCACTCATTCTCTCTCCTATTTTACTTTTACACTCACAACATTTATATCATTAATTTTTTCCTTAATCTACGCGTGTACAGTAACTATAGCATTTCTAATGGGACGGAGGGAGTATATAATAACTATTATGATTAACTAATATTATTAATAGTAATAGTTAACATATATTGTAACTATAATACTATTACTTAACCTATATATTAAATTAATACTATTTATAATAATAGTTAACATATATAGTACTCCCTCCGTCCCCGACCATGGGTATATGGGTGGATTTTACGTTTCTTAAGAAATTTTTTAAAAAATGAATAAAAGTTAAAAGTGAAATATGGAATAATAGTTAAATGTGTGGTAGGGAATATGAGAGAGAATGTAAAAGTTAAATATGTGGTAGGAAATAGGAGAGAGAATGTAAAAGTTAAAAATATTTAATAGGAGAGAGAATGAGTGGGAGGAATAGTAGTTAAATGTGTGATAGGGAATAGGAGAGAGAATGTATAAGGGTATAATGAATGGTTTTTTTGTAAATATATGAAGATGATAAGGGTATAAATATATTCAAAAACTTGCCATTTATGAAAATGAACCCTTGGTCTGGGACGGACCAAAAGGGAAAGATGAACCTTTGATCTGGGACGGAGGGAGTAACTATTATAGTTAACTAATACACTTAATAGGATTAGTTAACTTATATAGTAACTATTATAGTTAACTAATACTATTAGACCATCTCCAATGGTTTCAACTATCAAATTTATTCAACTGCCTCCACATCAGCTTCTCTCTCATCCACCTAATCATTCAACTTCCCATTCAATTTTAATACCTCCAACTCATCAAATGAGAATAAAAAATTATGTGTCCAAATTAAATGAAACAAAACTTTACTTATAGAGAATAAAAAATTATAAATTATGGTGTAATTATTTTTTTTAAAAAAATTATTTTGATATACGATAATTGAGCTTAAAAAAATGGGATTAAAAATAAATTTGGCCGGCCCAATTAGAGTGAGACAAGTGGCGGAAGGGCCCTCCCAAAATCCCTTCAACCGGTTGAATATTTTCAATTATGGCCCACATGTTTTTTTTTTCAACTACCTCCTCCAATGGTTTTTGCCATTTTCAACTATTGAAAAATTTTATTCAACCTCCCATTGGAGGTGGTCTTAATAGTAATAGTTAACATATATAATAACTATTATAGTTAACTTATACTATTAATAGTAATAGTTAACATATAATAGTAACTATTATAGTTAACTAATACAATTAATACTAATAGTTAAATAATACTATTAATAGTAATAATTAACCTATATAATAACTATTATTATTAACTAATAGTATTAGCTAATAAGGAGAATATCAAAAGTCATATAGATTTTAGGATAGTGATGACGTGGCTTCTCAGAAATCAAAAGTTTGCCTAAACTTGTCCACGTGGCGAAGCCATAGCCCTCCTCACCAACTTTAATATATATATATACTCCCTCTGTCCCGCTACAAATCGCACACTTTCTATTTTGGGCGTCCCATTACAAATCGCACACTTCCTAAAATGGCAAAGAATTTTTACTATTCCCTCCACTCATTCTCTCTCCTACATTATTTTAATACTCACAACACCATTATAATTTACTATTCCCTCCACTCATTCTCTCTCCTATTTTACTTTTACACTCACAACATTTATATCATTATTTTTTTTCTTAATCCCCGCGCAAACAGTAACAGTGCGATTACTAGAGGGACGGAGGGAGTATATATATATATATATATATATATATAGGGTCCTATTATAATGAGAACCAAATTTATATGAGAACCATGTTAACTACTAATGTATCGGATTAAAAACACATCAATGCTTCAGATTAAGGTCAGCCGCATACATCATCTTTCTAACTGCCACGTCATATCATTTAAAATCCCCCTCAAATTTCAAAATAAAATATCTCAATATCTATAAGTCGAATTTTTTTTTCGAAAACACTGATTTTTTTGTCTTGACGAGACGATTCAAACTAGATCCCTGAAGATAGTATTTTGAAAAAATAATATTGAACAACGTCTAATTTTTAAAACACTTGCTAATTAACTAGTGTACACTAGCTAGTTAAGTAATGTACACTAGTTAATTAACTAGTGTATTTAGTCATGGCTGATGAACATTGAAATTAAACTTGGGCACACTAGCTAAGTTACTAGTGTACATTACTTAACTAGTTAGTGTACACTAGTTAATTAGCTAGTATACACAAGGATGTCCAAAGAATTTCCAATAACTATTTCACCCATCACAATGAGGTACAAAAAAGAAACCGTTTAATTAGCCAGTTGTTTTAACCTGAAATATATTTTTTGTTGGCAGTCCATAATCTAGTGAAAATCGTTGGAAATTAACAGGTTATGTTGTTGGGACACAGCGACTCATATGTCAGAGACAAGCAAATGCAAGTCACAATTGCTTACAACCATTTTGGAGAGGGTCTTATACAAAGAATGCCAAGGTACGGACAATATGATTCGTTAACACATTTGTATACTTGTAAATCACCCATGCTTGCATTTTTATTTTTATGTTTATTTTGCTATGACAGAAAAGAGAAAACAGGACACTTATAAACTTGAAAATAGTACTAGCATATAGTTGGATCTTAAATGGAATGAATGTTGTAAATTTTACAAATGCAGACACTAGCAACTTAGTTAATGTACCCAAGTTTAATTTCAATGTTCATCAGTCATGGCTAAGTACACTAGCTATGTATATAGTGTACACTAGCTAGTTAACTCGTGTACACTAGTCAGATGGCTTATACTGGACATTGCCTTGGCTTAGTCTTGGTCAAGTCCTTGTATATACTAGCTAATTAACTAGTGTACACTAGCTAGTGTACACAAGTTCTTGTGTACACTAGTTAATTAGCTAGTGTACATTACTTAATTAGCTAGTGTACACTAGTTAATTAGCTAGTGTACACTAGTTAATTCGCCTCCAAACTTGAACCAATCAATTTCCCAGTGCGAGCAGTTTCCAGGGCTTTATTGACCTCAGTTCTCAGCTGGTAGAGTTAAAAAATTTTAGAAAAATGCTGTCTTCCAAAAATGTTAACCACAAGTACTTTGTACATATTTTGTACATATTTCAGACACCAATATAATAAGAGCAAAAAATGGATCAGCAACAATCATCCATAATCCAGGACTTAGAATAAATAGGAAAATGAGTTGAAATCAGAAATAACTTTGTAAGAGTAAGCATAATACATGGAAGTGATTGGTCGGGTCAGACACTTGTGGGCTTTTACATCCGCGCATCTGTGTTGGCGTGTGTGCATGCGTAAGTTCAAAACATATAATATACACAAGGACATGTGTACACTAGCTAGTGTACACTAGTTAATTAGATAGTGTACACAAGGACTTGGCCAAGACCACGTTGTTCAATATTATTTTTTCAAAATTCTATCTTTAGGGATCTAGTTTGAATCGTCTCGTCAAGACAAAAAAATCAGTGTTTTCGAATTTTTTTTTCGACTTATAGATATTGAGATATTTTATTTTGAAATTTGAGGGGGATTTTAAATGATGACGTGTTTTTAATTACGAAAATGCCACCCCCTCTATTTTTTTTTTTAATCTGGAACATTGATGTGTTTTTAATCAAATGGTTGAGTTTAGTTCTCATGGTTCTCATATAAATTTGGTTCTCATTTGAATAGCTACCTATATATATATATATATATATATATATATATATGTATAGAGAGAGAGAGAGAGAGAGAGAGAGAGAGAGAGAGAGAGAGAGAGAGAGAGAGAGATTTTTAGTGAAACCGGTTGTTTTGGCAAATTGTTTTAAAAAACAGCCTTGAAACTTGAGTAATCCAGTTGAGCAACCCACTAAGCTTCAATATTTCATCCTTATCCTCACTCTCAGCCCTCTTCCCTTCTTCACTTCAATTACACACCAAATTACCCACGAACTCACACAAACTTACACAACAATTCAACACAAAATAGCTTACTTATTCTTGTTTTTTTTTTTTTTTATGTAAAACAGGTTGATGGAGAGAACAAATACCGAAGAGAAGATGGAGATGGCCATGGAGATGGATAATCGTCGCAGGTTATGGAAGCTCAGACGTTGAAGTCGGCAATCAAAGAAGACACAAAAGGTACTTTTCCTTCGTTGGCTTCCCTCCGCCCCTAATTTGCACGAACAGTGTTATGTGTATGTGACGATTTGGATATGTATTTTCGATTTATGGCTTTATTCTAAATTTGCAGGGATGATTTTTGGTTTAGAAATGGAGGTGGAAGGAGAAAGGAGAAGAAGCAATGGATCGGTGGCAACTGGATCTGCAACAAAAAGGGAAGGAGTGGGGAGGCGTCGACCCTGGAAGAGAGAGGAATAGGTGAGGTGCAGAGACGAGCTGGATGGGGTATGTGGTGGAGCCGATTTGGCAGGGGCAAGTGATGGAACATCGTCAGGAGGCGACTTCTTGCGAGGTGGCATCATGGCGACCGGAGGCTCAGTGGTGGGGAGGAGGCTGCTTGGGAAGACGTGTGGGGTGAGGGAAAAGGAAGAAGAAAGAGAAAAGGACTGAATGAGGATTGAAGATCATTTGAGTTTGAAGGTAAATTTCTTCACTTCTATGACGTTAAATTGAGGTTGAAATTTTTATTTGTTCACACACGAACACACAAACACACCAGATCTGAAACAAAGCTGAAATTGATGAATGGGGTTTGCTGAGTTTCGATAAATTTGGGGATTTACAGAGGTTGGCGACACCGAGAGAAATGGAATTTTCTTAATATTCGCCATCCCGGTCAACACCGTACTGAACCAGCTAGAAAAGGATTCCGATCGGCATGTTAGATGAGTTAAAGAATTAGAGGCAAAGGTGCAAACAAATCGATACCGGAAGAGCAGCGAAATTGCAACGTGGGTAGCAAGGGCAAAGTTGGCATATGTTCTAGAGATAGAGATGGTTGCTGAATTGGTAGCAACGGCGGTGGTTTCCAGAGACGAAGAAGGGGTGGTTCAGGTGGCTGTAGTGCAAGTAGGTGATTAAACGGGATAAATTGAGAGAAATTGAAGTGACAATGTCTTTTTTTTCAGAAAAATAAAAAAAAGAAGATAGAGATGGCGTCATTTGTTCATGAAATATTTTCACATATTATTAAGAGAATTGTTATATACTCCCTCCGTCCTGCCCGAAAGGGCAATTTTGCCTCCTAGCACGAAAATTAAGAAATGAATAAGGAAAGTGATGTAAGAAAGAGAAAAAAGTTAAATGTTGTGAGTATGAAAAATTAAATAGGAGAGAGAATGAGTGGGAGGAATAGTTAGGAGAGAGAATGTTGTGAGTGTAAAAGTAAAGTATGAGAGAGAATGAGTGGGGTAGGAAGAGTATAAAAATAATAAAAACTTTTCTTTTTGGGATTGTGCCCTTTTAAATGGAACGCCCAAAGAGGAAATTTGTGCCCCTTCGAGCGGGAAGGAGGGAGTAAACCCTTAAAATTGTTGAGTAAACCCGCAAGTTAGAATCTTCAAAAATGCCATCGAGTGAAATGACAAAATTATTCCTAAATCTATTACCTCATTCACTAATGTTAAATAAACCCGTAAAATTGTTGAGTAAACCCGTATACCCCCTCCCTCCCTCATCAATTTTCACCACCTTCCCCTCCCTCCCTCATCAATTTTCACCACCTTCCCCTCCCTCCTTCATCAATTTTCACCTTTTTACTTAATCACTTCCTTCTTTATTTTTTTACATAAAAAAAAATTACCTCCCTTTCCTTCCTCTTTCTCTCACCATCTTTTATCTCCCAAAAAAAAAAAAATCCATTCATATTTGTTTCAAGACAAGAGATTCAGCAGGCTCATCATGGATGCTCTACCATCGAATGTTAATGTAAGTTTTCTAATCATTTAAATTTGTTAAAAATGTCTTTTCTGTTTCGTAGCTCAAATTCGGCCAGTAGTGATCGAAAATCTGTTCAGGTTCGGCCACGCCCAGCCGAAATTCAGTTATGGTTCGGCCACACCCGGCCGAAAATTCAAAATTTTTCGGCTCTGGTTTGCCGAATCTGAGCTGTTTTTGGGTCAGTAACGACCGAATTTTTGAAATATTTCGGTCACACCCAGCCGAACCATCGAAGAAAATTCGGCCATCACTGGCCGAACCTTTGTTTTTCTGCTTACACCTCCCTTATTTTTTATTGAATTGTTGCAGTATTCCCTGGGTGACAACAACTATGTCTCGGTTGATTTTGAAAGCGTTTTGCGAGACTACACCCCAGAATTCACAATGCCCTTGTATTCATAGGGATAAGATTTTGTAAATATTATACTCCCTCCGTCCCGATAATAGCTTTACCATTTTGGCTCGGCACGCAAATTAAAAGTGGAGAAAATGTTGTGAGTGTAATAGTAAAATAGGAGATAGAATAAATGGAGGAAATAGTAAATTTGAAAAATGTTGTAAGTGTAATAGTAAAATAGGAGAGAGAATGAGTGGGTGAAATAGTAAAGATTCTTTGCCATTTTAGGAAATGTGAAGCTTCTAACGAGACGCCCTTTTAGGAAATTAGTGAAGCTTTTATTGGGACGGAGGGAGTACATGTCTTTTTGTATACTCCCTCCGTCCCATTAATAACTTCACTTTTTACCCAAAACGGCATCCCGTTAGAAGCTTCACCTTTCCTTTTTTGGCAAAGAATCTTTACTATTTTCTTCACTCATTCTCTCTCTTATTTCACTATTACACTCATAACACTTTTCAAATTTACTATTTCCTCCACTCATTCTCTCTCCTATTTTACTATTACACTCATAACATTTTCTCCACCCTTAATTTGCTTAATTTGCGTGCCGAGGTCAAAATGATGAAATTATTATTGAGACGGAGGGAGTATATATTAAGTAGTCAATGTTTTAAATATATCTTAGGCCTAGAATCAATGATAGGATAGGCTAATTTTATGAAATTTGATTTTTGTATTTTCGACTATAAATATAGGTTGTAACAAGACTTTTATCAATAAAATTATTATCTCATATGGCTTCATCCCCCCTTAGATCCCAAATCCTAGCTTTCGCCGCCACCACCCAACTCCCACTCGGTATGAAACGATGAAACGATCCGAGCTTGAATATCGACCCGCTATATATGCACCATACAGTGACCCTACCAATCAACTTCTCATTTGGGTTAATCACAATCATCACAGACATCCAAAAGTTCAATGTATATCACAGACATCCAAAAGTTCAATGTATGATTTGATACTTTGTAGTAATGTACAGACATCCAAAAGTTTAATGCATGATTTGATACTTAGTAGTAGTGTTTATGTGTCTTCTACATATCACACTAAATTCTCACATTTTTTCGATGGGGAATGGGGGACATCACATTCTCCCCCACTCAAACTCTTGCGTCCCGACGACAAGATCAATTAATACCCGGATCGTATCCCTAAAATTATTTTTTAACAACCCTCGCCACCCCCACCTACCACATACCCACGATCAAACTTTTTTTACTCATAATTAAATTAATTTATTTTTTAACAACTCCCCCCACCCAACCCCTCACTTCCCTACTCTCGACCACCCTAGCCTACCATCATCTTACCCTTCATATTTTCCCCACCACCCTATCCTACCCCTACCTTACCCTACCCCATACCCACCCACCTCACCCCTACTAATCCCCACCTCCATCATCCTACTCCACCCTATCTATTTCAACTTATTTCAAATTGTGTTTTTATAGAAAAATATTTTCATTAAACAAATGAATTTTTTTTTCGAAAAACATTTTCCTTACCAAATAGCCGAAAACATATTTATCTCATTTTTCAGAAAACATTTTTATTTTCCGAAAGTCGAAACAATCAGAGCCTCAACTATGGAGTTTTTTTCCCTTTATTTAGATGTCTCTTTTGCACTTGGAACGTCTTCTGCTTCATTCATGGTACTTGATTTCTTTACATCTTCATTGGGAGATATTCTGCAGTATTTTCACTTTGGAGTTTTTGGTAAAAACTCCAAAAATCTAAGAACTTTGTAGTTTTATTGCAGCGAGGAACCAAAAACACTCGTTCAAAGTAACAGTCAAGAAGTTGGAACTACTGTAACAAAATACAGTGTCCACATTTCCCTACTGAAAACAAGAAATTACGACACGAAATAGCTTACTTAGTAAAGATCAGTTTCCTTGTGTGTGTGAATCACACAGTCCTTCTGCGGGTAAGAAATGCAGGTAAGCACATACCCTTCCTGCATTTGGTTATCATCAAGGAAAGATCCGTCAGACTGGTCAACTTCGCCGGAAGCCAACTTTCCGGCACAGGTGGAACACGCACCAGCCCTGCACGAATACGGGAGCTCTATTCCTGCCTCCTCAGCTGCGTCTAGGATATACTGATCGTCTTGGACCTCAAACTCGTTCACTTTCCCTTCTGGATCAATTAGCTTTACCTTGTATGTTGCCTTTGCAGTCATCCTACTGGACCCACATTTCAAGCTTAAGACACCAGAAACGCTTTTTACCATTGATAAAGATGGCCTCTTTGGGATGGTACTAATGGTTCCGGTCTGGGGAGCACTTCCGAAGAAGGTCGCAGTAGGAAGTGTCACGGTTGACATGATTGTACCTAAGATGAAGAAGGGTATTCTTGTCAACCAAATGTCAAAAACCAAATATCTACATAAATAAGAATTGATATGGATATAAGATATTGGTATGTCACAAAAATTGCCCCCTTTCCTTCGCTATAACAAATTGCCTACAATACCCTTTCCATTTCGAAACGAGTCCCACAGATTTGACACTACCACGGGAGCACACAAGGTACAAATGGGATTAAAGCACTTATCAAAATCCAGTGTAGAGTCAATAAGGGACTACTATTTGGGACGGAGGGGGTAAGCGTTAAACTATGCCAGGATAACAAAACATGTAAGTGCAAGTGTTAAGAGATCAAGAAAGGCACCCAACGTTGACAAGAGAAACTGTAAAACTCAGCCACCTATAATATAATGGTTTATGGTTATTCAACTTCTCCGTATAATGTAACTGGTCAAACAATAAACATTACTCCCTCCGTCCCAGACCAAGAGTTATACTTTCCCTTTTGGTCTGTCCCAGACCAAGAGTTCCTTTCCATAAATGGCAAGTTTTTGAATATAAGAACTTGACCATCTATTTATCAACAATCAGGCAATGAATGTTCGGAGCACTATGAGAAGAGACGAGCTAGTTGCTCTCTGCCCTTCACTCGAGGCTCCACACCATGGAAGAAAGGGTAATGTTTCACTCTAGTCTCTTTTGACAACCCAAAGTTATTGCGATGTGCTCCTCTATGACAACCGGTCATGTGAAATTGACAAATGATTCATAACAAAAGGGAAATTATTTACAAAATATAGGGATCAAAACTATGGGAAATAAATGCATTTTTTGCAAACAATGGAGAGAAAAACTGGCATACTAGTTAAGTTTGAGGGGGATACACGAAATTCTTATGTTTTTTGCCTTTTGTCACATGTTTCAGAAGAAAACAGAACCTAACCATCAATTTCTCAACAATGAGGCGATATATGTTGGGAACACTATGAGAAGAGACAAGCGAGTAGCTATCTGCTACTTCACTCGAGGCTCCACGTTATGCAAGTAAAAAGAATGCTTGGAACACAAACAAATTGTGTACAATTTACGCTAGTTACGTGAAATTACACAGATAGATCCATATCAAGTTTGTAAATGTATGTTAGCATAAATTAAAAACTTTTCACATCCAATTTATCAGGATAATACGAAGATCATTTTCACTTAGCTTTCTTTACTTCCAACCCCGGAACATTTTGTAGCCAGAGTTCAAAGAAGACTTGATGCCAGATAATAATTAATCTTAATTGATACAATAGCATAAGCATGAGAAGTTGAGAACCAAAAAATGAATGTGTGTTTGGGTGGGGGAGGAAGGAATCTCACATGCTTACACACACACACACACACACACACACACACACACCCACACACCCACACCCTTTAAGATTTACTTCTCTTTTCATTTACCCCACCTGCAAAATTATTCTTCTGTTCTAATCAAGGGCGGAGCTACCCACATGGAATTGGGGGCATCTGCCCCCACTTGATTTAGAAAATGATAAAAATACTAGTGTAAATTTAGTCAAAAATCTCTAAAATCAGGGATATTAGTGTATAATAAATGAAATTTTGCCCCCGTATGTAAAAAATAAAAATAAAAATCCACAATGAATTAATTTTGAACCCTTTTAATTAAAGAAAATGATCTTGCCCCCTTTCAAAATAAATCTTGGCTCCTCCACTGGTTCTTATTAATTAAAAACAAAGCTTAAAACTTAAATCAATGTCAACTAAAGAATGAACTGTTGACTAAAATGGGAATAAAAAATTTCAATCAAGAACAAAAATTAAAGAAAATACATGCCCTTAATCATAAATATGTTGTAATTAACAAACATAATTAAAAAAAATTAAAAGATTAAAGAGATCTTACTGAAAGAGATGATCGGAGTTGGGGTGATGAATTTGGGAAGAATCAAGAAATACCAACCAAAGAACGGAGCTTTCGAGGAGAGGGAGGAAGGAAGGAAGGCAGTCAGGGGTTAATTTATAAAAGGAGAATCTTTAGAGAGGTGACGGGTGCTAGATACCCTAGTTGCCAAATGACAAAACCCCAGCTGGGTTTTAGCTATTTTTCAAATTTACAAACACCCCCCTCTAATTTATCTCCCCTTCTACTTTCAATTTTGGGTAAATATAATACTGCATACATATAGTATTTAATGGGCAAATTACATTTTAGTTATCTGAATTTGTCGAGATGTTTTAATTGGTTATCGAATTTGCATTTGTTACAAGTTGATTATTGAGTTTGTCTTTTTGTTGTAATCAGGTGTAATTTTGAATGAACCGTTAAAAATATAACGAATAGCACAACATGTGCCGCTCACGTGGGTTACTTAATGACTATTTTGGTCTTTTTCATCGAATTTGACCCCCATAATTTTATATACTCCCTCCGTCCCATTACAAATCACACACTTTCTTTTTTGGGCATCCCACTACAAATCACACACTTCCTAAAATAGAAAGTTTTTATCACTATTTTCTCCACCCATTCTCTCTCCTACATTATTTTAATACTCACAACACCATTATAATTTACTATTCACTCCACTCATTCTCTCTCCTATTTTACTTTTACACTCACAACATTTATATCATTATTTTTTTCCTTAATCTACGCGTGAACAGTAAGTGAGTGAATTATAATGGAACGGAGGGAGTATTTAACATTACCCTCGAGTGAATTATAATGGAACGGAGGGAGTATTTAACATTACCCTCATCGAATTTGACCCCCATCGAGTAAGAAGATAGAGAGAGAAAGAAAGAGAATGGAGAGAGAGAGAGTGTGTGTTTTTTATATATATTTAACATTACCCTCATTTTTAGAAAATGTCAACTAACGCCCTTAAAAGTATGAGGGTCAAATTCGATGAAAAAAAAAAATACTAAAATAGCCCTTAAGCAACTCACGTGAGCGATACATGTTATGATATTCGTTACATTTTTAACGGTTCATCCAAAAAATACACTTGATTGTAACAAAAAGACAAACTCAATAATCAACTTGTAACAAATATAAATTCGATAACCAATTGAAACACTTGAATAAACTTAGGTAACTAAAATGCAATTTGACCTGAATTGAATTGAAAGGCAAAAAGACACATTATCAATTAATGTTAATGTGTAGTAAGATTATTTGGCTCTTGCCTTTAACAAAAAGACACATTAGAGTAAAAGTTTCCCCAACTTGTCGATTCAATGTTGGACTAAATTCGTTGTTCCTTCTGAAATTATGGCTCTAACACCTTAAAATTGCCAATAGCAATTACTACTAAGCTCCCTCCGTCTCATAACAACTATCTTCCCACATTTTTTTCGTTAATACGAAGATTGTTCAGAGTAATAATTTAAAATTAATTTAATTATTCTAATGAAAATTTAAAATTTATTATTGATACATCATTATAAATATTATCAATTACAAATTTTAAATTTTATCAAAATAATTAAACGTAACTAAATTTAGTACTCAAAATATCTTTATATTTTGAGACAAAAAGTAAGAATAACGTTTTAAAATGACGGAGGAAGTACTATATTATGAACCAGGGGCGGATCTATGAGCCAAGGACGGATCTACAGTAGTGTCTGGGCAACCCAAATTTTTTTATTTTTTTTTTTGCAAAACGACATCGTTTTGACCTGTTTTAAAGAACAGGCAACACCAAATGTTTCGCGACTAGTGAAGTCTAATATATTTATGTATGTAAAGTGGTACCTAGTGTAGCCTATTATCTATTGTGTATGTAAACATTTTAAATTTTAGTTTTGCGTCAATTTTTTTTTTTAATAAAGAACAGACAACACCAAAATATTTGGTGTAGATCCGCCTCCTGAACCAAGTATCATGCACAATAAATAGATATCACATGTACCATAAGTAGGTCCAAATTTACATATTTTTTAATGATATGATTATGATTATAATTATAATTATAATTATAATTATAATTATAATTATAATTATGAACATGATATTGGAACTAATAAATATGAACCATTAAATTATGTGTGATATAATGGTTATGTACAAAAATCTATAACTATATAAAAGTTGAAGTGCAAAGCACTTCAGCACATCCACCATTTTCCCTCCAAAACAAGCACTTGGACTTAATAATGACTAAATTCATTCCCATTTACTGAATACACTCCTTTTGAATACTCATAAATTAAAAAATAACCTTGAATAATAGCTTACAAAATAAGCCGTCCTTTAGTATTCCAATCTTCTCGATCTCTCTCTACACACTCTCTGGGCGTCTCTCCCTCTACTCACCATTGCCGCTCTCTCTTCTCTCTTCTCTCTTCTCTCTTCTCTCTTCTGCAAGCAGACAATGAATGAAGAGATTAACGTCCTCCGCTGCAACTCATCTCGAACAGTCAGCCGACACTATACCCACCATTTGATTTCCCATTCTCATCTCATCCTCCCAAACCCCTCTTTGTGTTCTTCCCCTTTCCTGTCACTTGGCTAAGATCTTCCCTTCCAAACCCCAAATATTGTCAACAACACTGAAACCCATTTCTTTCTTGAACTGATCGCTGTAACAATTTCACAATAGTGGCGATGGCTTCTTTAGGTTCCTCAGCTCTTGATCAGTCCCAAATTACTTTCGGGTTTGCCGCCTACAAGCTTCTAAAGCCATGTTTGGCCCATCCCAATTCACTCTCCTATTCAAGGTTCTATATTTTTTTCTTCATTTTAGTATTGGTGGTAGTTTGTTGGGGATTGCCCTTTATTTTGAATTCAGTTTTTATATGCTGGGTGTGCATAATTCAAGTCCTTTTAATCTTTGGTGATGATAAAAACCCTAAAAACTATTCAAGTTTACTGTCTATGCCTTGCAATTTAAGACTATTTATGTTTGTTGTACCAATTATGTAGAAGAATTAATGGCATAGTTTTCCACTGCATGATGTGTTATTGCTGTATCAAAGTTTGAAAAGTGAATTATTGATCAAACTTTTAGAGATTGAGTTGAACTGATTCTGCTGGGATAATGTGTTCTTTTATGTTTTTACTTGATGTTTTTGGCCATTCCATTTGATATAGTCTGTGGAATCTTCAAAGTTCTTAAACAATGTGATGGTTATGTGATTTTCATTTGTTTGGGAATGTTTAATCCTTTACGATTGATTCTCTTATTTCCAAATTTGTGTGCCAGGAAAAAATTTCCAACTGTGGTGAAGGCTTCATGGGTTGATAAGTTTTCAAAAAGTGACATCATCGTTTCTCCATCAATTCTTTCTGCTAATTTCACAAAGATGGTAGAGCAGGTCACACTCTTACTTCATTTTCTTTATTCATCTTTTTGAATTCTTACAGCTCTCAAAGATTTGGTTGTCAATAGTATAGATACTTTTTTCTTAAAGTGGTATTTATCCCCAAGTCTCGACTTGGTCGGTTTTTGGCCAAACTAAATTCATAAGATCATGTTTTAGTCTCCAAACCTTCAGTCTTCAAGCTATAGAACTTTTTATGTCTGATAACTCTCACCCTTAACCTTTACTGTACATGGTATATATAGCTAAAAGCAGTTGAGTTGGTAGGTTGTGATTGGATTCACATTGATGTAATGGATGGCCGTTTTGTTCCAAATATAACTATTGAGCCAACTCTTCGCGAGTTACAAGGAAAGATGAGAGAAGGTACAATATTTTCCATATTATATGAGAAATTTGAAATTGCAGTTCAAAAGTGTTGTGTTCTCTTTATTTATGTTTTTAACATATGCCGATGACAGTGGAGAATGATCCACATGATGGGAAAAGGAAATGTGAGACTCTGTGGCCCATATTTAAGATTGCACATCAGAAGAGTCGCTACATATTTAACCTTTACCATCGTAGGAAAGAAATTTCCAAGGAGCTGTTTGAATTCTGCTTAGATCAAGGTTATGCAGTCCGCAATCTAGAGTTGTTAGTGGGCTTCTTAGTGCATATGACCTCTCTGGAGAAAAAGTGTTCCTTGAAAAGGCTAAAGATATTGCTGATAGACTACTTTCAGCCTGGGACACACCATCAGGCATACCTTACAACATTATCAACTTGGCTCTTGGGAATGCCCACAACCCTGGTTGGACTGGTGTAAGTATTAGAATAAGTCGAGTTTTATAGTCAACGTAAGATTTGCGTTGGCCTATTCAGAGCACTATTCAACGTAGCTTGTCTACCAACTCTTAGACTTGTATGGGTATTCCAAACTAGCAGGCGGTGTTTGTTTAGTGTTCATACTGCTGCCTTAGACTTGTTGCTTGTAGCAACTATTTGCCCATTTTTAGGTCCCTTTTGCCATTTCTTTCATTTCATTATCATACAAATTGCTTTCACTGCATGCCTTATATTTAAGTTTATCAAGTATTCGTTTGTTTCTCAGGGTCATAGTATCTCGGCATTCAGTACAGTAATGTACTGGAGTTTATTGCTCTTTCTCAAAGGACAGGGGATCCGAAGTATCAGCAGAAGGTATTTCTTTTGAATATCAACTTTGCATATTTTTCTTTGTCTTGTGAATAGATGCCGACCCTATCAATTATGTAAAAAGATTTTCCTGATCATGTTTGTCTAGCTTAGACTTGGGGGCTCATTTAGTTTATTCTTTTGACATAAAACTTAGTGGTTTACATTAATGTTTCACGTAGAGAACGTTATTTTAGAGCTTAATAAGACTTTTCCTTCTGATGGTTTGCTTCCCGTCTACCTGAATCCACATAGAGGCACAAGCTCACATTCTACCATTACTTTTGGAGCCATGGGGGACAGGTACTGACTAGCTATTATGATGGAGTTTGGCGGAATAAGTACACTATCAAATTCTGTAAGCTTTATTAAAGTTTAACTCTGATTGCAGCTTCTACGAGTATTTATTAAAAGTTTGGATACAAGGAAACAAAACTCTGACAGTAAAGCATTATAGGTAAGAGAACTTGGTTGTCACTTACTTGTTAGCTGAAGTTAAGCTTGATTTATTGGAAATACGTATCGTATGTGCATCAGATGCTATCTCTCAACCTGGAGCTATTGTGCACCCATTTGATGATAATTATCACAGGCAATTCAGAATTTTATCAATCTGACGTGTTTTTCTGGCAGGAAGAGATATTGAATGAAATGGATGAGTATGTAAACATTCACAATAGGTTAGTTCACAATATTTTCCCGTTTCAAACATAACCCTGCATTTGAAATTCTGGATAGATATTTTTATTATTTTTGTTTTTGTTGCCATAATGGGTTGAATCGAAGAAGTGACTGATTATTGCTTCGTTACAGGATATGGGTGAATATGCATGCACCGCATGAACAGGATTCAGATTCGTAGTCGGCTCAACCATTTTTGGATCCTTCTGGTCATGTTACTTCAGCTCCAGGTGCGGCTGCACATTAACATAATAGATATAGTTTCAAAAGGAAACTTTGTTAGAGAAGATTGATATTAGTAGGTTTTTCTTCTTTTAGGGAAGGAATATTGGTTTATATAAGAGTGAATTATATGCCTCTCATCAAATCATGGTTGTATCATATTGAAAGGCCTTATTTAAATGTAATCATGTGAAGATTTATGAATTCGATTACTCTCTGTACCAAAATAAACGTCTAATTTTATTATTAATTAAAAACAAAATAATATTTTAGAAATCACCTTTTGAAAACTAATCTCGAAAATGCATATTATTTTTTGTTATTTTTGTTTGAACCACCGGTATTCTCTACTTAAATCCCGTGTAAAGCCAATAGGAGACACTTAGGTTGGGACAGAGGGAGTAGTGAACTAAGACTTTCAACTTAACTTCAGAAAGCAAATGTCATATTTTCGTGAATACATTATCTTGACCACCTTCTTCATTTATATCTATGTAGGTGGATTGCAAATCATTACAAGTGGATTGTTTGGAAACTTGCTTGTTATGAGAGATCCTATCCTGTGAGATTTTCTGGGAAACTTCTGACAGTTCTCAATGTGCTCGAGGAATTAAAATATAGGTAATTACTTGTCGTCAGGCAATTGTTTTGTCTTGAGTTCTGAAGATATTTTTGAAGCAACTTACATATGCTTACTTGTAGATATGACAGAGAAGTAAACCAATCTCATCGCTCAGCTCTAAAGAAAATATTAGAGGGTGATGCACCACCTTCTTCAACAATGATACTTTGCATTTCATCTATGCACCTGAAGTGTAGTGCAGAGAATCAAGTCCTCCCTACATCAAGTGGCACTGATAAAAGCAAAGCTATAAAAATAGAACTAACTGATGGGTGGTTAGTAAATATTATTTTCTCGCTATGAATTTGTAGTCCTTCTCGATGTTAAAGGTATCTCGTTTTCTCGGGTACTCGGTGAATCTTTTGTCCTCGATGAGTTTCTATCATTGAAGCTTGCTACTGGGAAGTTGTTTGTTGGACAAAAACTTAGGGTACTTCATCAGTTCCCTTGACTACTTTTTGTCTCTTTTCAATGAAAAGAATCTCTGGTTATAATTCAGGATTGCTTACACTTTTATCATGTCTTCTGAAGGTATGTGGCGCTAGACTATGTGATTGGGTTGGGCCCGTTTCACCTCTTGAGGCCACTACTTGTTGAATTCTAGATCCTTAACTTTGTTAAGTTTTTTTGCATGAGTCTGAGCAGTCTTAAGATTTTGATTCAATTTCAGGCATCAAGGACTATTAGTTTATGTTTGCACATCAATGGGACTTATAGAGCTCATTGGCCAGATCGTTTGGGTTTCAGTCGCATTTTAAATTTAGTAATGATCATTAGGTTGAATCTCATCATTTGTCCATTGTAGTTAAACCTTATGCTCCCCATAAAGAGTTTTTTCTCTTCAAAACTCCATTTGTTGTTAATGATAAGGTACCATATGTCATTAATCTTGGCTGCATGACTATGGTTCTGCTGCTATTCGTCTGGATGAAGTTCCACATACGGCTGCTGGTCACCACTGCTGATGCACACTGATTTTAGGGACAAATTGCCTAATGAGAAACTTCCATCTTGGATTGCAGGTTTGTTCCACATACGGCTGCTGGTCACCACTTTCCTCTGCACCGTTCTTATCATGCAACTCGACACTCGTATCTCTTGAGAAGCAGATTGAGCTAGGATGATGATGGAGATCAATATATAGATATATTTAAGGTTTATTTTTAATGATTATTATCTTTATTTTAGTTTCAGAATTATTATTTGATAGGTAGTATTTTCATAGTTAGAAGAAGAATAGGGCTTCATTTTGATATTCTAGGGTTCTATTAGGTTATCGTATATATTAGGCTTAGGATTATTTTTAGAAGGTAGTGTTTTAGAAACTGCATAAATATAAAAATAGGTGTAAGTACCCCAATCTGGATCACTCCCTTTCAAACACACGGGAAACACCGCAGACTCATCCACGCAGTCTCAGAGACCTCTCTCACTCAAAACCCTCTCAAAACCCTCTCAAACCCCCAACCAAACCAGGGGAGGAGCCTTTCTGGGATAAAAAGGGACAAAAGGACCTTTCGGGAATTTTCAGGAAACTGGAAAAGCAATATAGGTCCGTACGGACCTCTTTGTTTCCATAATTACTGAATCCCCTTAAAGTCCACAATATTCCCTCAAATCCCGGGAGAAATGATGGTTTCCATGCAGACTTGGTCCGTACGGACCTCTTTGCATGCAAGATGGTCCGTACGGACCTCTTTGCGAGGGGACATCATCATTTCCGGAATATTCACCATCATTGCATATTCCTCAAATCGAGGAAAACCAAAATCCTGGATAACGAGGAGGTCCGTACGGACCTCTTTGCACCAAATCTCGAGACTATAAATGTAGGGCTCCCCCTCCTCATTTTTTTTTCACACCTCCCTCTTCTCTCTTCCTCCCTAAGCCTTCTCTGCTCCCCTTCTAAGCCCTTTCGAGGCATTCCGGCCCCTTCGGATCCTTCCGAGGCCTTCCGAGCCCCTAGAGGTGCTCAGAAGCCTCTCCGAGCGCTCCCGAGACGCTCCCGCGCTGCCCCGAGGCACTCTCGAGGTACTACGAGGCCCCTCGTGGTACTCCGAGGCCTTGCACAGTCTTTCCCCGGTGTCCGGCTCTTTCCGAGTCAAACCGACGATCCCAAACCACGCCGAAACCCCGCCCGAGTGACTCCTGCCACCACAACGCACGCCGAACCTCTCGCCCGAGTGGTCCCGACGATCCCCACGCACGCCGAACCTGCGCCCGAACGCAGCCTACAACCTCAACTCACGCCGAAACTCGTCCGCAGACAACCGGCATCCCCGAAGCAATCCGGACGCTACTCCGACCTCAAACACTATTCCCTGCGGAAGACGGACACGAACCAACATTGGTAAGGCTTCCTTCCTATTCTATTTCAATACATTTCAATACAATGTAGACATCCGATACTGACATGCATTTTTAAAAGCACACACACACACACACAACTTTTTAAAGGATATTAGGGGTATCAGAAAGACTCGTTTTACGAGGCTACTCGGGTGAGCTCTAATATTCTAATATTCTCTTCCCGAGGAGTCATCTCGACCTCCGAACTCAAAATCTCATCACACAAAAACAGCTTTAAAATTTATCTTTAAGCGATGCCCTTTTTCAATGTTTCTTTGGGCTTAATAAAAACGGCGTGGCGACTCTACAAAGCAAAACACGGCGAGACACCTCCAACCTCGCAAAACGCTAAGACGGAATAAGCCGGATCTTGGGCGCGATTGTCTTGCCTCTCGGATCCGGGCGAACATTCCCGAATAGCGAACGAAACGCGAGATGCACGGGGCACCATCCGCGCGCGAGCCGGATCCGGGTAATTTCGGTTAGGCGACTCACTGGGGACATTTTGTTTTAAAAACTTTTAAACAAAACAAAAGATTTTTAAAACGATGATGAGGGTCAAACTTTCATTTTACCCCTTCCTTTAAGCTTTGTGTGTGTGTGCAAGACGTGCTTCGTTTTTATTTTACAAAAAAAATAAAAATACAAAAAAAAAATGCATCAATATACATACGCGCATACATTTAAAATTCTTCAAAATTTTCTATTTTACTCGAGAAAAAGAATTTTAGAGACCGCACACTACGCGCACCGTCTTTGCCTCGGTTACACCGCACTCTACTCCTACTTCTAAGCACTCGGTTACACCGCACACCTTTATGCGCGCTTATTGCCTCGGATACACCTGCACACTACAACCCTTAACCCGGGAGTGGTCTCGGTTGCCAGTCCGTTTGGTCTTCCTAGGCCTCTTGGGCGCGCACGGGATCATTCCAAACATCCCATCCTAGCCAAGCGTCAACCACACGTTTGAGTCTTGAGTCACACTCTGTCCAGGACTCGGTTGGTTTTTACCCGGTCAGGTGTCATACGGCTGGATACATATACCATGCCGGCCATTTTTCGAGTCAAGGCTCGGAACTCAAGATCCCTTGCGCAAGCAAAGCGATGAAAGGTCATGCTAAAATCTTGACACGATCTTGATTTCGAAGCTACACCCAGACGATGTTCCGATCCCGGATATACATCCATGCTCGTGACACCATGTCATCACGCCTTTGATACGTCGGCCATGACAATATGACCCGGCCAACGCCTAACGTCACGAGATCCCTTGCGCAAGCAAGGCAAAGAGAGGTCATGCCGAACTCTTGACTTGATCTTGACTCGGTGGCGGCTCGGTTCACTATTCACATGGCTAACGCATCAAAACGAACATGACGAAGCTCGGTCCTTAGGTTCGATTTTTCTTTTAGGCCGGTGGAAACCGCTTGCACTATAGGACCCTCGCCCGGGGCCGTCCACCCCGGGATGTCGAAATACGGGTGCAAAACGAGGGGCTTATAGCCGCACGGATGGTCTCCATCGACCCGGGATCTAGCATAGTTGCGAAAAGAAGAGCAATCTTTTCCAACCTACCTAGGATTACGAGAAAATGCCGTTTTAAGTAAATTAAAACAACAAAAAAATCAAAAAAATAAAAGAAACGGAAACCGCATGCCACGTGAGCTTTCCCCTTTTATCCCGTTAGGCCATTCCCGTGTCTAAACCTTGCCCATCACCCTCCGGCTAACGAGTGGTCGAGAGTACCAGGGAACCCGTCTCCCGGTGTCAAAACAAGGTCCTACCTTCTTCCCGGCTCCGTCACCGGGACGGTCAGTCAAATCCCCATGGCCAAGTCGGTGGATAACAAGGATGAGCACGGGACCTTACCCCCAAGAAATTTCCCAACACTCGGAAGAAATTTGGCGGTGTCCTCACGGCTATTGAGAAACGTCAAGGTGAGCAACAAGCTCGGATCGAAGGTGCCATGCACCACTTCGAACCTTAGCCACCCAACTACCTCGGGGCTTCCCAAGCTATGATCGCTCCTACGGCCTCTAACGTCTCTCATTGTCTCCCGTAAGTCAACCTCGTTACCCTCGTACGAGCCATGCAGCTTATGACGTAAGGCCACAAGACCTTCCAGAGGAAAGCCTCGCCCATCCAGCCTCCCGAGGTCCCAGACCACCGCCGAACAACGAACACATCTCGGTGGGACGTCTGCGACAGAGTGCTTGTCCGGAAATGGAATTCCAGGATGCAATGAACGAGGGCCGTCCTCGACGAAAGAAGAAGCTATCTTCTCAACAAAAGCCGAAAAAGAGGTATGAATCTGGTGATCCCACAGTCGGAACCCTTGGAGAACCCTCCGGAAGGTTTGACTACTACGTCATCTACTCCAAAGAAATCTCCCCACCCTAGTTCTCGCACAGTGGCCACGGCAATGTTTGCTCCATGATCACCGGGACGAAGCTTCGCACCGCCAACGAAGGCCCGAAGGTCCAGATAATCCAACCCCGTCTTGGGAAGATCTCAAAGCCACTATTGATGCTTCAAGAAAAGCCATGACGGTGAACGAATTGAAATGCGCCGTCCGGCCTTACGCCAATCGTGCTCCTCCCACTCCTTAAACGGGAGAGACAAGCAAAACCACAAGTCCAGAGGTGAATGTTCGACACGTTCCGGCCAAATCCCAGTGAATCCTCCACGGACAGACAAAAGGCCGGGCCATACCCGAGCCACGAACCGAAAAAGGACCCTACGCCAAAGAAGCCGAAACCCCGGGACCCAAAGGTCAAGATCCCGTCTTAACACACCTCAAGCGCACTCAGGCTAACATCTCACTCTGGTCCTTACTCACTTCATCTTACCCGCACAAGCTCAAGTTGGAAGAAAGCACGGCCTGCACTATGGTTCCCATCACGTGACACCCGATGAAGCGCCAGATGATTGGCAACGTCAATTACAAAGAATATCATCACCTTCACGTAACTCGATCTTCCAAAATTTGGGGCCGACCACAACGAGCCTCTCTACATAACAGCTCAACCGGACGAGCGCCGTCTCCTCGGGTGTTGGTAGACGGGGATCATCCATGAACGTCCTTCCAAACCCAAAATGATGGATTTGCTAGGGATCAAAGCAACCGATCTAAAACCCTCGACTGTGCAATCAAGGCATACGACTCAACATCCCGCCGGTCTTGGGAATAGCCACCTTGAACCTTTGGTTTGGAAAACAAATGGTCCCGACGTACTTCCAAGTCATCGACATCCCGATCACATTCACCGCCATTCCGGGACGCCTGCTACATCGATCAATGGGGTGGCATCCACTCTCCATCGTGCGTAAAGTTCGTCCCAAGGAACAGATATGACCATCATCTACGGCGACAAAGATAGTCACCGAAAGTGACCGATACCAACGGCGTCCCGGTTTAGAAATCAAACCCGACGATGATGGCATGATGTTAACAGGGTTCACCATCGAAAGCCCAAAGGCCCAAGTGTGCCACATAGACTCGCGCTTTGATTTGGGACAAGATCCCTCCCCGATGAAAATGATGAAGCACATGAACTACATCCCGGGCTCTGGCCTGGGAAAACGCCATCGTGGCACTCACCGTATCATCAATATTAAAGAACAGTAATACCTGCACGGCTCGGGATACTCTCCTACTCCCGAACACATTGCGGAGGACAAGCGAGCCGCACGAAAACGCTCCACGTATAACAAAAGAGGCTTCGCACGCAATCTCCGATCTTCGTCCCCATGCCTTCGACATGACCAAGTACTTCACAAGGAAGGCCGGCAACTTGGAAGAAGATCCGTAAAAGGGAACAGAGCCGATCGCCGCCAAACAAAGCCGGCCGACAACCGTGGACAAGCTCCAGCGAGAACTCGGCAAGATTCAGGAGGCCTCAAGCCAAATCCCGTCCAAGAGCATTCCTCGACACACCGCCCCCGCCGGATCCACAACCACCACTATTCACAGCGAATTTTGGTTCGGGAAAACCCCTCTTGGCGGAAGAATTCGAAAAACTCTCTCGTCAACACCCCCGCCTTCAACAAACGGGACGAGTCCGCATTCGAGCTAGCAATGCCCAAGACAAAAGCAAGAGACTCCGCAGACGATGCTCGGGACGAACCACCGCTACACTGCTCTTTCAAAGAAGAAATCGAGATGCCAGATCTAATCGATTTTGTTTCGAGTAACTCGTGATAGCAATGATCGGGAACGGTGACATAAAGCCTTTCAAGCCCCTTCTCTCCTATCAAGCTCATTGCCCCTCAATAACCGGGGCCACATTCTCCGGCCTACCGCGTCACAAGAAAAGGACATGATCGAACAACTTGGTCCGACCCCTCGAGTCCTAGAGTCTAGTGTCAAAACTCATCCCGAGTCCATTAGCTTTGAATTTGAGTCTCTCGAGTCATCCGATGGCCTCACGCCGTAAGATTACGAACTCATTGCCAATAATGTATTCCCGTATGCTCTTAATGAATGCTTCGATCTTTCCGAGTATCCTCTCATTGCATCTTTAACAACCGATAAATTAACTAACACACAAACAAGCTAATAGCGATTCACTTGATAAAGAAGCGTACACATTAAACGAACAATACATTAAGCACATCTTTAAGCATGTTGTCAAACGAGAGAAAACCGGGCCCAAGCTGCCGAGGAGGTTTTAACCAAAGTGAATTTGGGAACCGCAAGAGCCAAAAGAGACGCAAATCGGAAGTTTCTTCACCGGCACAGAGCAAGACGCATTGATCGCATCAAGCCAAAGAGTTCGTGGACGTGTTCGCTTGGTCTTACCAAGACATGCCCGGATTAGATCCTAACATTGTGGAGCACCGGATTCCCTTAAATCCCGAGGCTAAGCCCATCAAGCAAAAGCTACGCCCGAATCAAGCCGAGTGGTCTTTACAAGTCAAAGAGGAGATCGAAAAATGCTCCGCGTCGGCTTCATCGTGGTGATCGAGTACCCCACACGGCTCTCCAATATTGTCACGGTCACCAAGGCCAATGGAAAAGTACGCCTGTTGCGTGGACTTCCGAGACCTCAACAAAGCAAGTCCCAAGGACGATTTTCCACTACCCAATATCGACATGTTGGTAGACACTACACCAATTTCAAGTCAAGTCCTTCGTGGACGGTTTTGCCGGCTACAATCAAATCAAGATGGCCAAGAAGACCAAGAAAAGACAGCTTTCACAACCCCTGGGAACCCATCACTACAAGTAATGCCGTTCGGACTAAAGAACGCTCGGGGCTACCTACCAACGGGCAAGAATCGCCCTCTTCCACGATATGATCCACAAAGAGATCGAAGTGTACGTCGATGACATGATCGTTCACTCAAAGGGATCGACGGACAACACCTCACTGCACCCGAGAAAATTCTTCAATCGCCTCCGAAAACACTCAATGAGGCTTAACCCCGCCAAATGCACATTTGGAGTTAGCCGAGGCAAGGTTTTGGGATACATGGTCACCGAGAGAGGCATCGAGGTGGATCCTCAAAAGATCAAAGCTATCATCGAAATGAGACCACCGCAAACTCGCAAGAGGTGAAAAGCTTCATGGGCCGCCCGCAATATATCGCCCGCTCACAACCAATCGAATTCTCATGTGCGAGCCAATATTCAAGCTCGATGAAGAAGAACGCCGACATCGAATGGAACTCGAATGCCAAGATGCCTTTGAAAAATAAAAGCATACCTTGTGAGTCCTCCGATTCTCTCGCCCTCCCCACGAGGAAAAGCCACTGCTGCTATACCTAACCGTGACCGACACCGCAGCTTGGAGCCATGCTCTGTCAAGAAAAGAAAGAGTCACGGGTCGAAACGCCATCTACTTCGCTGGCCGAAAGTTTCAAGGCGCGAACTCAATTACTCGCCTCGAGAAAACCCGCGCAGCCTCGTATGGGTTGTTGGGAAACTACGGCACTACATGCAGCCGCACACAAGCACACTTGGTTTCCAAAATGGACCCGGCCAAGTACCTCTTCGACAAACCATCTCTGTCAATGAGACTCGCCAAATGGTCTTTCTTCCTAGCGGAATTTGACATCAAGTACGTAAACCAAAAGTCAATCAAGTGGACGGGCCATGGCCGAACAACCGTCCGATTTCCCAACCGAGCGAGGCTCGAGGCCCCGAACCACAATTTCCAGACGAGGGAATCTTTCGCGATCGAAGGCGAAAACCGATGGCAATTATTCTTCGACTGAGCGGCCAACCAAAAGGGAAACGGCATCGGTATGCTGTCGTGGATCCCAAAGACGAGCACACCCCACCGCTATAAAGCTCAATTTCGAGGTAACCAACAATGCCGCCGAATATGAAGCTCGCGCCGCCGGACTACAAGCCGCACTCGAGAGGAATGTCCGTAAACTCGAAGTTTATGGGGACTCACCTTGATCATCAACCAAGTCTCCAACAAGTGGAAAACCATAGACCCGGCTTGCAAAAATACCATGCTGCATAGAGGACCTCATCACACAATTCCGAAGAGGTCACCTTCCATTACTTGCTAAGAGACCGAAACAGGGTTTCATAGATGCCTTAGCCACCTTGGCCTCCCTTGTGGAAATCCCCGAAGGAAAAGCAATCAAACCCTTCAAAGCTCGGACGAAAGGAAATTCCCGCCACCGTTGTGAGAGATCGAACTGTAACCTAAGCCCGTCAACGAGCTACGGTACAACCAGATCTTCCAATACCTCAAGAACGGGAAAACCGCTTCATGAACAAGGAAGGTCAACACCCAGGAGGGGTCAAAACCAAGAGCATCATGGCCCTAAAACGCCTTGCCTCTCACTTCGTCATCCTCGGGGACATATTATACAAGAAACGCTACCATACGGGCCACTCCTACGCCGCGTCGCCCAGAAGAAGCATGCAAGTTCATGAACGAAGTCCACAATGGGGCTTGCGGTCCCCACATGAACGCCGAGCCCCGATGCAAATCATTCTCGGGATGGGCTACATCGGATCTCCATGGAGGCGCATTGCATCCACTTTGTCCGAAGCCGCGACAAGTGCCAACGGTTCTCCAACCTCAATCATCCGCAGCCCCACGATCTCTACCGCATGACTACACTGCCCTTTGCCACTGGGGAATTGACGTCATCGGGAAAATCGCTTCCGCCAGCAAAGAACGGTCACGAGTTCATCTTAGTAGCCATCGACTACTTCACCAAATGGGTCGAAGCCAAGTCCTACAAGGTACTCACCTCCAAGAAGGTCGCACATTTCCTCAAGGAAAACATCATATGCCGATACGGCATCCCAAATGAGGTCATATCGTACAACGGCTCACACTTCGAAGGAGAATTTGATGCATCGCCGGCTGAATTCAAGATCACACGCCACAAATCTTCTCCCTACGGCCACAAACAAACGGCGCCGTGGAAGCAAAGAAACAAAACCCTCGAACGGATCATCCGAAAAATGACCACCCGAGGACGAGATTGGCCCGAGAAGCCGCACCTTGCACTTTGGGGCTACCGCACATCGCCGAACACCACGGGAGAAACCCCATTTGCCCCGACATACGGGATGGAAGCAGTCCTTCCCATCGAGCTAGAAATTCCCTCACTCCGAGCGCCTGCTGGAAAATGACATCAACGAAGCCGAATGGCTCCGAAGCCGACATGACGAATTGGCTCGCTAGACGAGCGACGACTAAAGGCCATGGAACACGTCCGAGCCTATCAAAGCAGATGGATGGCTAGAGCTTTTGACAAGAAAGTCAAATCCCGAGACATCGGGAAGGTGACCTTGTACTCAAAGAAAAGCCTCCCACTCGAACCAACCCACCGGGAAAATGGGAACCCACATGGATCGGCCCTTTCGTGGTTCAAAAGATCTTCTCCTGGAGGTGCCATGAAGCTAACGGACCTAGACGGCAATCCCTTCATGAATCCGGTCAACTAAGCAAACTTCGCAGATACTTCGCTGAAGAAGAACAATCAGCGCATCTCTTGGCACTCCATGTAGTGTCGAACTACGCAGCACTGAGCCCTCTAGTCCGGGGGAACGTAGGCAACCTTAATTGGTCCTATTTAAAAATACACAAAAAAGTCAAAAGTTTGAATGTCAACCCAAGACTCCATCAAGCTCCGCACTTTTCAAGAACACGCCCTAAAGAATAGCCGACCAAGTCAAACGACAGCTGCAACATCAAAGGACATCCAAGGGTCACTTCCAAGATCAAACGACTGACTCATGTCTACTTCTAAGCCAGGCTTGTCTTCGCCCTCACGCGCTTCAAAAAAAAAAAAAAAAAAAGAGAGCTCTCGAGCAAGGGCTCACAAAAAAATAAAAAAAAAAACAATAAAATAAAAAAAAAAGGAAGCTCAAGCGTAAGCCGCGAAATTGGAGGTCAAGAGCCCGACGCCAACAAGCGGCAAGGAAGCTACGAAAAGACCGTCGAACGACTTGCTGTGGGAACATTCAACCTCTCGCCAAGCACAAAGCCTCAAGCAGTGGATTGCTGCTCAGGGGCCTGGGACGCCTGGGCCCGCAAATGCAATGTAAAAGTCCAAAGATGGACGCCGACAAGTGCACAAATGTAAGCAAAGGCAAACAAAAGATCTTGCGTCTCGACAAAGCTTTAAAAGTAAATCACAAATAACTAATCGGTTACAACATTTCTTGATGAGTTCAAGCACGGTCTACTCTCAAGTTCACAACATGCTAAAAGACAAATCCTTAATACATTTAACTAATAATGTGTTTGCAATGCAATGAGTGGATACCTAGGAGGTCATTCCGCGCCATCTCGCGCTTGTCCCTCGCCATTCTTTCCTTTCTTTCCCTCGCCCCCGGCGAGTCTTCTTTTCGCTCCACGTGAACCAACTCTGCGTCTCTCGCCCGAGATCCGGGGTCCTACCCGTAGAGTCAAATAATCCAAGAGCTCGGGGCTTCATTCGCCCGTGCTTCGGCTCAGGATCTCCTCCCCGCGAGTCCCAGAAAGAGACCTCTCCTCGTCGGGCCGGTCAACTCTAGTCTCGTAGTCAAACAAAGTGTCTCCCGTCACATCCAAAGTGGTCGACTGTGCTTCGGCACTCCTAAGGCAATAGCTACTACGGCAACCGGTCCCGTAATCGCTACACGCCCGCTCTCCAAGACCACTTGGGATCGCCCAACATGCCGCCATACTTTCAAAGCCGATACCGAGTCGTCAACACGACACTCTCCCGACGTCTAAGAAGTACCACAGAGGGAAAGCGGAATACTTCCATACCTCGTACAATACAAGAAGAAGGCACACGAAGCCGCCATACAAAGAGGAGCTATCTCCGCATGAGCAAGGTCATCCCAAACCCCAACAAAGGCTCCCCGCTTCATCCCAAACCGCTAGAAACAAGCGACGGAATATAGAAGGAGGACCAAGACAAACCTCGGAACCCCGACAACGTAGGACCCTTCCCGCAAGATCCTCCCGGTCTCAATCCTCCAGTGCGGAACCCACCGGATCCGTGCGTACTAAGCCGCGCCATCCATCTCTCCCAAAGCGAACCGATCCATATCCAACACCAGAGGTCGCCGAGCAAATGACCACGGGCTAAACGACGCTCGGAGCCTCGGCATGGCCTGAAGTCTCTCTCGCAGCCCACAAGGTGAGCAAAGCGGGGCTTCCCCTCTCATAAAACGATCCCCGGTCGCCAGACGGCCGATACCATGAAGAGTCTCCCCCAACACCAACGGGACAATATCCTCTCCATTTCTGCAGTGCCCTACCACATCTAGAAAGCGCCATCACAAATGCCAAGGAGCCGACTGTGAAGAGCGTCGCTATCGTACACAAGGCAAATACATCCCAAGAGACGTCACTTCCTCATCCTCAACCATGAACCGCCCTACAGCCAAGCAGAAATGTCAATATGACCCGAATCAAGGATCATGCCCCGCACTTCTTCCAACGAAGCACGAAGAAAGTCTGCAAGCTTCACGCTCACAAGAAGACCACCAACCAAAGGAAGCGAGATGGCCTCCACCTCCTGGGCCCTCCAATCAAAGCCCGAAAATCTTCAAAAGTGGGCACCATTTCATTGTAGGAGAAACAAGACACGTGCCTCCTAACATCCTGCAACTTCGCGCGGCTCGCAACAAATCCCAATCGTGAACCAACTCCTTAAAAGACCAAACCGAGCAAAGACGAAACCTACCTCGAAAGCTCCGTCTACGATGCCTCATACTCTGCCTCTCATCCACATTTTCGCCGCTCGGGAAGTATGCTTGCCTCTCCCCGCGAAAGCCTCGGCAAAATTCTAGGAACATACGAAGAATCCATGGCAAAAATGGAGGTCCCTAGAGAAAATGGGGAAGAAAGCTCGAAAATGGCCGCAAATGGGAAGGGAGAAAGTCCAGACACCGGAAAACATCTAAGTCTCCTCCCGAAAGCAAAGTTGGTCCGTACGGACCTCTTTGCAATGTAGTCTGTCCAGTACGGACCTCTTTTGCAATCAGAGCCCATTTCCCGTAAAACAAGACAAAACCACTGTCCTCAAGAAACTCTTGCTCCAAATACCCAAACACCGGCCAAAGCCATTTCCTAAGCAAACACTACCCACAAACGCACCCTCACCACGTGGCATGTACAAAAATAAAAATAATAATAGCAACAATTTCTAGGACAATTCCCTAGAATCACAAAAATAAATGACATTACATCTTAAAATAAAATACTGTTTGCCATGCAAATACTTGTGTTTTATTACAGGTACAAAATGTCTGTTGCTAAAAAAAAAAAAAGAGAAAGGGATATGAAAAGAGGGAAAGCAAATGAATACTAATCAGAGCCCTCGTCATCATCATCCTCGCTAAGATCCTCCAAAGAAAAATCGGGCATCCCAGTGAACTCGCCCGTCACGCCTCATCATCGTAGTACCGAGCCTCCTCCGTGAGCCTCGCCACTCAAAATAATCTCGAAGGATCAAATCCGGCGAAAGGGTCGAAGAAAGAAGGCTCGAGGAACCTCACTTGTGCACCGTGCGTGAGGCATGGGCGATAAAGGGCTGCGCCTCGAAGGCCCCGCAGCCTCGAAGACGCCCCGCATCCATGCTATGCCGCCCCTCAAAGGCCCTCCCTCTGCCGCGGCTCCGGCTCGGCTCTAGGCGGAGGAACGTCCACAGTAATGCCTCGAAGGCATAGGCTCGTACGCCGCGCGACGCGTCGCGAAGACCGGCAAGATATCTTCGACGCCATCTTCTTCGCGAACGACCTCATCGCCACGTAACGCAGCAAGTCAAGATATCGTAGGCTCTCCCGGACTCCGCACCAACAAGCAACAAGGAAACGCCAAAGCAATGCGGTTATACTCAACAACAAAAAAAAAAAAAAAAAAGAAAAATACGTAAAAGATGCCAAGACGGAAAAGAGTCAAGACACTCACCGATCTGTCGGGGATCCACTTTGGTATGCAGCAGGAGCACAGCTTCCGAAGAGGGGTCTGAGACACCCTCCTCCTCGATCCGTCCCCGCGGACGTACGTGAAATCCGGTCCCGGCATCGGAACCTCTGGGAGCCCGCGGGCCAGCCTCTCTCCCGCGCTGCACTGGGCGCCCTCGGCCTTCCTCCTCACGAAGGCCCCGTACTCCTCTCCATACAAGATGAACTCCTCGGCACCGACACCGCCAAGGTACCTCTCGAAGTCAAGCACATCCATATCCCGGCAGTCAGTGTAAGCCCGAACCTAGCCCACTTCAACGGCAACGCAAGCACCGGCACATGTTGTAAGCTCCGAACCTAGCCCACTTCAACGGCAACGCAAGCACCGGTCGGGCCATGTAAGCCCGAACCTAGCCCACTTCAACGGCAACGCAAGCACCGGCAGTCAGTGTAAGCCCGAACCTAGCCCACTTCAACGGCAACGCAAGCACCGGCAAACAGAAGCTCCGAACCTAGCCCACTTCAACGGCAACGCAAGCACGGCACAGCCGGGCTGTAAGCTCCGAACCTAGCCCACTTCAACGGCAACGCAAGCACCTAGCACAAGCAGAAGCTCGAACCTAGCCCACTTCAACCAGCAACGCAAGCACGGCAGCCGCAAGCTCCGAACCTTAGCCCACTTCAACTGCAACGCAAGCACCGGCGGCCAGTGTAAGCCCGAACCTAGCCCACTTCAACGGCAACGCAAGCACCTGGCAGCAATGTAAGCCCGAACCTAGCCCACTTCAACGGCAACGCAAGCACCGGCAGTCAGTGTAAGCCCGAACCTAGCCCACTTCAACGGCAACGCAAGCACCGGCAGTCAGATGTAAGCCCGAACTTCGCCCACTCCAACGGCAATTCAACCAATGCCCGCTCAACGGCAATTCAAGAAGGAGCCAATACCTCCCAGCACGAATATCAAGGCGCAAGACGCCTCCAAACGCTCAACGACAACTCAACCACTGAAAGTCCGAAGTCATCTTCCCAACAGGTAAGTGGCCTCACTGTGGTCATGCATCCTCAAGAATTCAAGCACCTAAGTCGGTAAGCCCGAACCTAGCCCACTTCAACGGGCAACGCAAGCACCGGCAACAGAAGCTCCGAACCTAGCCCACTTCAACGGCAACGCAAGCACCGGCAGCCAGAAGCCCGAACCTAGCCCACTTCAACGGTAACGCAAGCAGCGGCAATGTTGTAAGCCCGAACCTAGCCCACTTCAACGGCAACGCAAGCACCGGCAGTCAGTGTAAGCCCGAACCTAGCCCACTTCAACGGCAACGCAAGCACCGGCCATCAGCGTAAGACCGGTCCTCGCCCACTCCAACGGCAATTCAATCATCGGCCATCAAACGTAAGACCGATCCTCGCCCACTCCAACGGCAATTCAACCAACGCCCGCTCAACGGCAATTCAAGAAGGAGCCAATACCTCCCAGCACGAATATCAAGGCACAAGACGCCTCCAAACGCTCAACGACAACTCAACCACTGAAAGTCCGAAGTCATCTTCCCAATGTAAAAGGGCCCCTACGCTGTGGTCATGCATCCTCAAAGAATTCAAGCACCTATAGCCGCCGTAAGCCCGAACCTAGCCCACTTCAACGGCAACGCAAGCACCTGGCAATAATGTAAGCCCGAACCTAGCCCACTTCAATCCAACGCAAGCACGGCCATCAAAGTAAGCCCGAGCTCCTCCCCAAAGAAGTCAAAGGGAAGTCACGTGCATCGCATACCAAAAGCATCGACCATCATTCTCGCCCACTCCACGGCAAAACAAACACGCGAAGGAGCCAACACCTCCGAGTACAAGTCCCAAGGCACGAAGCGCCTCCCAAACGCCAAATGATGAAGCAATCATCGGCCATCATCCTTGCTCACTTCAACGGCGGCCTGACCTAAGCAAGCATCGTAAGTCCGACCTTACATCAACATGCAAAAACACAAATGGCATCTACGCCTCTCGAATCACAAGGCGCCCACGCTCCACAACCGCAATCGAAGACGATTGAAGTCCTCACAGCTATCTCGGCCGGAAGGCCTTAAACCACCCGATTAGGAAAATCGTAAAACTTCCGTCCCGGGACGCCACCACGTCCTCACATTTGACTATGCGGTCACCCGGGACGCCACCACGTCCTTATCACCGACCTATGCGGTCACCTGACGCCGCCACGTCCTTATCACCGACCTATACGGCCACCCCTGACGCCACCACGTTCCTTATCACCGACCTATACGGCCACCCCTGACGCCGCGCGTCCTTATCACCGACCTATCACGGGCACCCCTGACGCCACCACGTCCTTATCATCAACCTATACGGTCACAGGACGCCACCACGTCCTTATCACCGACCTATCACGGTCACCGTGACGCCACGCGTCCTTATCACCGACCTATACGGTCACCGGACACCGACCTATGCGGTCACCGGACGCCACCACGTCACCTTATCACCGAACTATACAGTCACCCGGGACGCCACCACGTCCTTATCACCGACCTATACGGTCACCCCTGACGCCACCACGCTCCCCTTATCACCGACCTATACGGTGCGCCCGGGCGCCGCGCGTCCTTATCACCGACTATTACGGCCACCGTGACGCCGCGCGTCCTTATCACCGACTATACGGTCACCGGACGCCACCACGTCCTTATCACCGACTATACGGTCACCGGGCCGCCGCGTCCTTATCACCGACTATCACGGTCGCCGGACGCCGCGCGTCCTTATCACCGGCTATGCACGGTCGGGCCGCCAGCGTCATCACTCACCCTATACGGTCACCCGGGGACGCCTCACGTCACTTATCACCGACCTATGCGGTCGACGCCCACGTTATCACCAGGCACTCCGAGGGCCGCACGCCACCGCGGGCATTCGGCTCACTCACCCCACGAACTACGACCGGGCTTGATTCCCGCCGGGGATACGTAGGAATCCTATCGCGGGGTCCGGCTATTGACCTAGCGGTCACCCTAAAGGACACCACCACGTCCTCGCTTTGACCCTCACGGTCACTTCCTCTCCCGGCACGCGATCCAGTTAGGACCACTTATCTTATCGGCGACCCCTTCTTTCATAAGTGACGTCGTCGAGGGCTTACTGTAAGTACCCCGTCTGGATCACTCCCTTTCAAACACACGGGAAACACCGCAGACTCATCCACGCAGTCTCGTAGACCTCTCTCACTCAAAACCCTCTCAAAACCCTCTCAAACCCCCAACCAAACCGGGGAGGAGCCTTTGCAGGATAAAAAGGGACAAAAGGACCTTTCGGGAATTTTCGAGGGAAACTGGAAAAGCAATATAGGTCCGTACGGACCTCTTTGTTTCCATAATTCTTGAATCCCTTAAAGTCCACAATATTCCCTCAAATCCGGGAGAAATGATGGTTTCCATGCGGACTTGGTCCGTACGGACCTCTTTGCATGCAAGATGAGTCCGTACGGACCTCTTTCTGCAAAGGGACATCATCATTTCAGAATATTCGCCATCATTGCATATTCCCTCAAATCGAGGAAAACCAAAATCTGGATAACCAAGGAGGTCCGTACGGACCTCTTTGCACCAAATACGAGACTATAAATAGAGGGCTCCCCCTCCTCATTTTTTCACACCTCCCTCTTCTCTCTTCCTCCCTAAGCCTTCGGCTCCCCTTAAGCCCTTTTCGAGGCATTCCGGCCCCTTCGGATCCTTCCGAGGCCTTAGAGCCCACAGAGGTGCTCAGAAGCCTCTCCGAGCGCTCCCGAGACGGCTCCCGCGCTGCCAGAGGCACTCTCGAGGTACTGCGAGGCCCCTCGTGGTACTCAGAGGCCTTGCACAGTCTTTCCGGTGTCCGGCTCTTTCAGAGTCAAACCAGCGATCCCAAACCACGCTCGAAACTGCGCCAGAGTGACTCCACGCCACCCTGACGCCGCACGCCGAACCTCTGCCCGAGTGGTCCCAGAGCGATCCCACGCCTTGTAGAACCTGCGCCGAACGCGGCCTGCAACCTCCCGACTCACGCAGAAACTACGTCAGCAGACAACCCAGGGCATCCCAAGCAATCCAGGAGCGCTACTCAGGCCTCAAACACTATTCCCTGCGGAAGACAGACACGAACCAACATTGGTAAGGCTTCCTTCCTATTCTATTTCAATACATTTCAATACAATGTAGACATCCGATCTGACATGCATTTTTAAAAGCACACACACACATGACTTTTTAAAGGATATTAGGGGTATCAGAAAGACTCGTTTTTTACGAGGCTACTCGGAGTGAGCTCTAATATTCTAATATTCTCTTCCCAGGAGTCATCGACCTCAGAACTCAAAATCTCATCACACAAAAACAGTTTAAAATTTATCTTTAAGGCGATGCCCTTTTTCAATGTTTTGGGCTTAATAAAAACGGCGTGGCGACTCTGAAAGCAAAACACAGCGAGACACCTCCAACCTCGCAAAACGCTAAGACGGAATAAGCCAGATGCCGGGGCGCGATTGTGCTGCCTCTCGGATCCGGGCGAACATTCCCGAACAGCGAACGAAACGCGAGATGCACGGGGGCACCATCCGCGCGCGAGCCGGATCCCGGGTAATTTCAATAGGGTTTATCGTATTTTTGAAAATTAGTTGAATATTAAAAAAAAAAATGAGTGTGTATCTATCAACTAATACACAACCCCAACGGTAAAGCTTCAAAGAACAATGAATGTTTTTTCTCTCTGTTTTGTTCCATTTAATGAACAATGAATGTTTTTTCTCTCTGTTTTGTTCCATTTAATGAACAATGAATGTTTTTTCAGTATTTATCTATCAACTAATACACAACCCCAACAGTAAAGCTTCAAATTAAAAATATTTTTATATAAATACTAACAGTAAAGCTTCAAATTAAAAATATTTTTATATAAATACTAAGAGCATCTTTGCATTTGTTGCGGATAAATAAGATTTACTCTTTTTATGCTTACGTTATGATTTATGGCTTTTAAATGAGTATCTCTTTGCAAATTTCTTCGTGCTCTACTGCACATCTTCACCGTGGTAGTTTTGCAGATGTATATATATTATATGCACGAAATTTGAGCTTTATTACACCCTCCGTCCCACAAAGTTCTTGGTGTGGATCCTTTGGGTGATGATGAAACAACGAGGAAAAACTATCTGAAGAAAATCGTTTTAGAATAACTTTACTTAAATTGATTTTCACTTTTATTGGAAAGACTGTGGATGAAACAACAAATGTTGTTTACAAAGAAAATTTTCAAAATTTGTAGTTGTTATTGTTAATTTCATTATGAATATTTTTAATGACATTTTTAGCAACTTTTTTTTATTTAGTTTTCGTTATTTCTCACAATTTGTTGGTCGTGCGTTTAACGCACGGGTGTTATACTAGTTGATACATAATATTTGGACTTGTTTTGAACTAATCTTGTTCTTTGATGCATTAATGTTGGCGCAAGATTATAATGTCTATATAGGTTTGCATGAAAAACCTTATAATTACTATGTTGCACCATCCCAAGATATTGCAGTTTTAGAAAGTTTAATTTTGTCCTAAAATATATGTCAAAAACTTGTAAAAAATGCGTTTTTTCTAAACAATTGAAAAAACGAATTTTTCCACCACATAAGGGAAATTGGAGAGACGGACGCCGCCGTCCAACAAAACCTCAGTCTCGGCGGAGGGGGGATCGGAGGAATTACGTGGGTCATCGTCGAATTCGGGTTGATTATGGTCGAGGTCGAGATCATCATCGTCGTCTTCTTCAAGTAGGTCATCGTCATCGTGGGGTTGTGATTTGGGTTTACGAGAAGCAGTGATTTGGGTGTCTCTTTTTCGCTTTTTCCACTTGTTCCTACCGTCTGTACGCCATTTCAAATCAAACCCAAACAAAAATTAAAAAGGTTAATACATATATTCACACGTTTGAATGTATGTAATGTAGAGATGTAGAGAGAGAAAAGGGGAGAATTTTACCTGAGGAAGAAACTGGCATTGCTGAGAGAGTGAGGTGAGGGGGGAGAAGGGGTTTATGGAAGGAGGGGAGAGAGCCAGTTCATGTGTTTTCAAATGCCAGTCCATGTGTTTTCAAATGTCAGTCCATGTGTTTTTGAATGCCAGTGCTTGTGTTTTTGAGAGCCAGCAAAAATGATTATCAGTGTTTTTGAGTGCCAGTGTATGTGTTTTTGAGTGCCAGTGCATATGTTTTTGAATGTCAGTGCTTGTGTTTTTGAGAGCCAGCAAAAATGTTAGTGTAACAAAGTTCCAGTGTTAGTGTAACAGAGTGCCAGTGTGAAGAGTGCCAGTTCATGTATATAAAAGTGTCCGTGTAAAAAACACCAGTGTCAGTTTAACAAAGTACCAGTGCCAGTTTACACTGGCACTTTGTTAAACTGGTACTGACACTTTTTTCACTGGCACTTTGTTACACATGCACTGGCACTTTATCACACTGACACTTTGTTTAACTGGCACTGGCATAAACGGGGAAACACAAAACACGTTTTTTCTAAGTGCCAGGAAAAACGCGTTTTTTATAAGACCAACTCAAAATATATGCAGTTTTGCTATTATCTAAGAATATTTAGCATTGTTTACCGAATATACCCTTATTTATACTTAGGTAGTGTCATTGTAAAAGCATTTAATTGTCTAACTACTTGAAATATTCAAATTTTAATTTAGTATATTTGATATGTACTCCCTCCGTCCCACGTTAGTTGAGACTAACTTTTTGGGCACACCAATTAAGAAAAAGTAAGTGAGAGAAAAAGTGAAAGAAAATGTTGTGAGTATGAAGAATTAAATAGGAGAGAGAATGAGTGGGAGGAATAGTTAGGAGAGAGAATGTTGTGAGTGTAAAAGTGAAATAGGAGAGAGAATGAGTGAGGTAAATAGTGAAGATCTTTCACATTTTGGGGCGAGTCTCAACTAACGTGGGACGGCCCAAAAGGGAAAGAAGTCTCAACTAACGTGGAACGGAGGGAGTATTGATTGTTAATCGTAAAATATGTGAAATGTCCTATGTTTAACTTCGTGCCGTAAATATTACTTCATCCGTCTCAAAAAAAAAAAAAAATAGTCTTATCTCTGATTTTTGATGATTAACCAAAAATGTTCTAAAAATCACTATTAATAAATTATTAAATGTCAATTTTTAGAATTTCATTTGGAGAATTAGATTGACATTAAAATGTTTGCTGTAAATAATTACCTTGGTAGTTTAGAAGAGCATATTAGGACTGGGCCTTGCATGGGCTAATTAATGTGATTTATTGGAGAGAGGTCCAACAGCCCGGCATGTTTGAGATATAGTACTGCAGATGCTTTGGGCTTGACCCGGTCTGGCCTGGCCCATGTTTGAAGTGAGAAAAAACGAGTAGGAGGAATAATAATTAATCTATGATTTTTTTATTTTTTTCCACAACTCACACAGCACGTGTCTACGCGCGCGAGAAGTCAGGAGATAAATCACAGATAGAAAAAGCGCTTTCGCCATTTCCAGAATGACAGCCAAATCTCCATGTAAAATAATTAATCTATGATGTTATGAGTATAAATTGCCATATTATTAGTCAATATCAAATAAAGTAAAAGTAGGATGACCGAAAATTTGTATCAAGTAAAGTGGGACATGTATATATTTATAATATGGTGTAACCATACCAATAATATCATTATTACACTCATTTTTAACCTTATATGAATATTTATTAGTGTCATCTATAACTATATAAAGATTGAATCGAGATTAAATAGAGGCTAGATTCATTACTCATTTACTAAACATATCCCTTTAATAACCCGAAATAAAATTTGAAAATTTTGAGGGATATTAATCTTACATCGTCTAGAAATTGAAATGATAGGAAATGGAGTAATATATATTGAGAGGCCTTAGCATTTGAAAACCAATTGGGATATTAATATCACATCGTCTAGGAATTGAAATGCTAGAAAATGGAGTAATATAAATTTTGGGGCCTTTGACTCCTTAGTGAACACCAGCTTTCTTGATGTATAAATTTTGGGGCATTTGGCTCCTTAGTGAACACCAGTTTTCTTGGTGTTGGGCGCACCTAGGTCACGCCTAGGGCGCCTAATCACCGTCAAATGGCTCCTTAAGTAAGATTTTTCATAGCTCTTTAATTTCTCAAGAAAGCTTTACATTTAGTATATATTGGGAGGCCTTAGCATTTGAAAATCATATGGGATATTAATCCCACATCGTCTTGGAATTGAAATATTAGGAAATGAAGTAGTATATATTGAGAGGCATTAGCATTTGAAAACCAAATGAAATATTAATCCCACATCGTCTAGGAATTAAAATACTAGAAAATGGAGTAGTATAAATTTTGGGGCATTTAGCTCCTTAGTTAACACCAGCTTTTTCTCAAGAAAACTTTTCATTTATTGAGAGGTCTTAGCATTTGTAAATCAAATGGGATATTAATCCTACATCATCGTCTAGGAATTGAAATATTAAAAAATGGAGTAGTATATATGGATTACAACTTTAGGCCTATTTTATAGTGCCCATAAAACTTGAAAAACACTCCTAAACCTTCTAAAATTACTCCTAACATATATGATAACTTAATAGGACTCAAAAACTAGTAAATCAACTCAAAAACTACTCTAAAACCATCTCTAATCAACCTACTAAAAATAATGACGAAAATAAGAAATAAAATAAAAACTAAAACAAATTAAATCCTAAAATACTAATTAAAATACAAAGATAATTAATAAATATTGAGAGGGCTTAGCATTTGAAAACCAAATGAGATATTAATCCCACATCGTCTAGAAATTGAAATGCTAGAAAATGGAGTAGTATAAATTTTGGAGCCTTTGACTCCTTAGTGAACACCAACTTTCTTTGTGTTGGGCGCGCCTATGTCATGCATAGGACGCCTAATCACCACAAAATGGCTCCTTAACTAAGACTTTTCATAGCTCCTTAATTTTTCAAAAAAGCTTTTCATTTATTGAGAGACCTTAGAATTTGAAAACCAAATGGGATATTAATCCCACATTCTCTAGGAATTGAAATGCTAGAAAATGGAGTAGTATATATTGAGAGGCCTTAGCATTTAAAAATCAAATGATATATTAATTCCACATCGTATAGGAATTGAAATACTAGAAAATTGAGTAGTATATATTGAAAGGCCTTAGCATTTGAAAATTAAATGGTATATTAATCCCACATCGTTGTGATGATGTGTCGCCATTTCGCGGGAAAAAATTCGATTTTTCGCGTTTCTTTGAAAAAAACCAAATAAAACCCGTGAAAAAGAACGGAGTCGCCACGCCATTTTTGTTTTAAGGGCCAAAACTTTGAAAAAAGCCCGAGATCAGAAATTTGGGTTCGGAGGTCATGTTACACGCCGGGAAGGACGTTAGTGTGCACCCGGAATGCCTCGTAAAACGAGTCTTCCAAGCTGAAAATCATTTGTGTGTTGTGTGTGTGTGTGTGTGTTTTGGCCAAAATAATTTGAAACTCAGAAAAATAAAAATTGGGATATCCTTTTAAGACTTTAAACTGATCCCATGATTTTTTGGAAGATTTTTGGATTGAGATTTGGTACTCAAAAGACCTTTTGAAGTTGAGAGCCACTTCTGCCAGAATGAAAAAGGCAGTGGACCTTTGATTTTGAAATGGATTCAAGGGTCTTAAAACTTCATAATCTGGATAAACTCAGAGAATGAAAGTTGTTCCAGACACCTTAAATAAGATTTTTGCGAAGGAATTTTCCATTTTGGAGAAGATTTGAGGGGTAAAAACCTTCTGGAAACCTCAGATATGAGATCTGGATTCCCAGAAGCTGATGAACTAGCCTCTGAAAGAAAATTTTAAAAGAGGAGTTTTACTCACCCAAAAAATAAAGTAAAAATATATATGGAAAGATCTGGATGTTGGCTACAAAAAGTGTTTTGTAGTCAACACCAAATTCCACATTTATCTATGTCCAAAAAATTAGACCATGGACTGAGGTCTGAGGAAATTGCTACTGGACAGCAACTTCTCAAGAAAGAAAATATGATTTTAAGGGGGGTTTTGCATCCATGCTTGTCCCCATTTCCCTAGGTTTTGGTTAGTGATCACTTGAAATTTTAGTGGTGAATCAACTATACCAAACCATCCTTGGGGTACATTAGGACTAAGCACTTCATTTGCTTGGGAAGGGAAATTTTATCCTTTGAAAATGAGATTTTATGCTTGAAAATGGTTTTTAGGGTTTTGAAAATGCATTTGCAAGAAAACAAGAACACATTAAAGAGAACTAGTGCTACACCCGTGCGTTAAACGCACGAATAAAAAACTATTTCAAAGAAAGTTAAAATTATAAGAAATTACCCATGTATAAAATCTATACATAAAGATAATATAATAATTGTTAAGACAATGATTTTTCATAAATTGATGATAATGTTAATGAAATAATATTACATTTTTTTAATACATTTTTTGTACACAACATTAGTTGTTATAACTTCAGAAATATAATAGAGATAACATGCCGTAGGTAAGACTGCCTTTCATTCTCCCAAAGGCAAGACTCATACTTGACATCAAAAATATATTAGAGACAGTGATGAAATCTCAAGAGATGGTTATATTGTACTCCGTATTAATTTATTTATTTAATTTGGGGTAATGTTAGCCGATCCCAAATTATTTTGGGACTAAAGTTTTTTTTTTTTTTTTTTTTTTTTTTTTTTTTTTTTATTGTGAAAAGGAAAAAACAGTTTGGAGAGTAATTCACACAGCATACATTCAGTAAAATTGCATTTAAAATCTAGGATAATCATTAAGGAATTTCAAACTCTCTTCCTGTTATGGGTGTCTTTCCCAATGTTATGGGTGTCTTTCCCAAGGCCATCAACAACCTTATTAGTTATTACTACCTCTGTCCCATAAAGATATTCCCATTTTTGTAAAGATATTTTTAATTGAAATTTGGCCGATAAAATTATGTAAATTTATCTATACCAACAAAAATCTAAAAATTGTTATGGGTGTCCTTCCACTAATTTTCTCTCCTACTTTACTTTCTTTTACTTGATTCTTATGCCAAATTATTTGATGTGATGGAACACAAGCATTCAGCACCTGTCAAAATTCATAAGCCTCATATATATAAACACTAACATACATATGTACCCATTATATCTTTAAGAAAATTCGAAGATCATCTCTCTCTTACTGCGTTAAATACAACCAAGTCTGGCTCAAGCATAGGAGTCCAGTTCTTGCGGAGTACATTCTTTCTATTTCTTAAAGGTTTCAGCTTCATGCACTCAATAACTTTTATCAGATCTTTTAATAGACCAGCTTGACCAAGAGCTGCAATGCTGTGGTATGCGGGCATATCAGGATATATGTGCCAATCACCCTATATGGCTTGGAAGTTGGAATTAGACTTCCATAAAATAAGAATAAAAGTAAAAAATAAAATAAAATAGTAAGAATGAAGAAAAAAAATGCATTTAACTTGGGGATATTTCATTTATTACAAGCATTTTATTGAAGACCCGCAGAGCTTCACGAGGCCTCCCCGCTTTTCCCAAAACCGCCAATAATTTTATGTATACAAACCTAAAACATGTAAACATGACAAAGAAACTTAGAAATTAAATGAGAAGAGATATATAGCTGTTTTAAGACCCGTGAGTTATCTATAGCACGGCAAATGAGATATTGCATCAAAAAAGAAGCGCATGTCAAAATTAAAACATTTTGCGACACCACCGCTCTTAAACCGTGTACTTTGAACCTAACTCGATCTTTTTCAATTTCAATAGCACACCACTGCTCTTAAACCGTGTTTAACTTTTGGGCTATGCACACCCACATAAAGATATTTGTGATCACACACAAACTGCAAGCTCAATGTTCACAAAAGGTCATAAAAATTTGAAGAACAATACGATGATTGAAAGCAGATAATGTCTCAACATCAAGTCAATCAACAGAAAACTATCTACAGTTGAATATGCTTTCTAAAGTTTGGTCCAGACATTAGATAAATTCAACCAAGATCTCCACTCACTCTTGCCAACTACAAGATCAGGTTCCCAATAGTATCACTACCATCATTTTCACACTTAATAAACAGCAGTCACTGGAGGTATGACCTACACTTGGTCTGTTAAGTAGCACTATCCATCTTCCCCTAATATCATCCAATTCTATCTGAGCAACCAAAAGCATCAACAACCATAATGGTCTGTAAAATTAGAGGAGAAAAGGGTCTTCAAAATACAATTCTGAGTTCTGACGGAGTATAACAGGTTGAGCGATACAATGTAGTGAGGCCATGATGGTTATTGAGGTTTCCGTTTGTCTTTTGCAGCAACTATTGAAACTAAAGTATAATATCAGCTGAACCAAATATTCATGTTTCAAAAAATAAACAACATAACTGACCATAATGGCATCCAAGGGGCAAGGGTCATCAACGTTCCCCTTTCCTTGGCCAACTACTACAAATTTAAGCATAATCACTACCAACAAGATTGGAAAGGTTCAATGCCCTAAACAAAGAACAGAGATGGACATGATGACATTCAAGGCCATTGTATTTACGTAAACACCGCATATAAGTTCAAAGGGAGATAAGTTCTTACCAAAAGGAAGCCATTTAACTTTGAGGCACTTGTTTATACAAGGATTCATAGAAAATCCTTAATGGATCTCTCTGGAAATCCAAAATACAGAAACAGGCATTATTCAAATATTTTCCCAAACAAACCCCATATATCTACACACATGAATATTCAACGTAAGGAGACATACTTCCTCAGGAGGGTCTCGCTTTTGACCAGGCAAGTCATAAATCTTCTTTTCTTTTTTCTTACATCCTGTTCAGCTACCTTCGCCCCTTTCTTCTTTTCCTCCTCTTTCTTCTTCTTACCATTTTGTTTAGCTCCTTTCACACCCTTTTTCTGCATTCAAAGAGCCAAAATCACTCCAAAAACTGTAAATGCAATTGAGGAACATAATCACAGAATAAATAAATAAATAAATAAGAAAACCTAGTTGGGGAATTTTATCGAGCACCTTATCTACATTGTCAGTTTCTTTCTTTCTTCACCTTACTAACACTCTTCTTCGCAACAGATACCTTCGAATCAGCATCCCCATCATCTTTCTTCACCTTTTTCGCAACAGAACTGTAGTATGCTCCACTTGATCACGCAGATCATTTAGAAATCTGAAAAATCCAATCACAACCCATCAAAGCCACAAAAGGAACATTAAATCTAGCTCAACGAATCAGGAGGGGGTGTAAGAAGAAGAAAGGGGAGAGAGAGTGGGGACAGCCATGGCAGAAAAGAGAGGGTGAGGCGACGATTGGGTTTGTAGCAGAGGGAGTAGAGAGATCGAGAAGAAGAGACCTTGGAAGGAGAGAGTCGGCCCGGAGAAGAAGAGACTGTGGTAGGAGAGAGAGAGAGGGGGGCTGGGGTCAGATTGAGATTGATTAAAGAGGGGGAGCGCGCCCGGAGAGAGAAGAGAAGATCTCGGAATATAAAACGACATCTTCCCTAGTAAGCCAGAAGTAATAGTAATTTTGGGATTTAGAAAATAGTGAAATGAGGTGTATTCAGTAACTAATGTTAGGGGTAATGAATCTGGACTTTTTTTCGTCTAGGTGCTAGTTTGAGCGGGAAAAAAGTGGGTGTGCTGAAGTGCTTTGCACTTCAGCTTTTATATAGTTATAGATGTTGATCCTTGTAGAAGATCATCCATGGAGATGGACTTCCATGGTGATCTTCTTGGATCTTAAGACAAGAAGAAGAATGAACTACATTTTGTAGTTTGAAGATGCATGCATGGATGAGAGATTTAGGGTAAGAAGAGGGAGGTTATACCTATATTCTTTGTATTTTGAGGATTTGGCTTGAATATTTGAGTGTTTGAGGCTTGAATGTGTTTAGGGTTTGAATTTGAGAGTGAGTGTGAGTTGGGAAATATTCAAGAGAAAATGGTGACAATTCAAGTGAATTCTCACTGTTTTCTCTCTATATTTCGTCAGAGGTTCAGTGCAAATTGTGTTGTGGCTCCTTATTTTTGTGACTGGAGGGCTCAATTTATAGCCCTCTGGAAATGACAGAGATGTCCGCGCGGATAGGGTCCTTCAGCGTGCACTGTTCATTAAATGCTGCTTCAGGCTTTGGACAAGAGGAATATTTCTTTTGAAAATTCAAATTAACAGCCAGTTTATGTTTCCAGCCATTTCTATTTTTGGTTTTCTTCCTTTGTTTTGCTTTTTAAGATTCTTTTTGAGGTTTAACCTTAAATAACAATGCCATTTTACCCTCACTTTGTTAGAAAAGTTAGGAATGTTAGGAAATGTTAGGAATGTTAAAACTTTCGTTAATTTTCTAACGAAAATTCTAACAAGCTCAAGTTGGAGCACTTACAATCGTCTAGAAATTGAAGTGCTAGAAAATGGAATAGTATAAATTTTGGGGCTCCTTAGTGAACACCAGCTTTCTTGGTGTTAGGCGCGCCTAAGTCACGCCTAGGGCGCTTAATCACCGCCAAATGACTCCTTAACTAAGACTTTTCATAACTCCTTAATTTCTCAAGAAAGCTTTCCATTTAGTATATATTGAGAGGCCTTAGCATTTGACATCGTCTAGGAATTGAAATGCTAGGAAATTGAGTACTATATATTGAGAGATCTTAGCATTTGATAAATAAATTGGATATTAATTCCACATCGCCTAGGATTTGAAATGCTAGAAAATGAGTAGTATATATTGAGAGGTCTTAGCATAGTGTGCTAGGAAATGAAATAGTATAAATTTTGGGGCATTTGGCTCCTTTGTGAACACCAGCTTTCTTAGCTAGGTCACGCCTAAGGCGTCAAGGTCACGCCTAGGGCGCCTAATCATCGCCAAATGGCTCCTTAACTAAGACTTTTCATAGCTAATTAATTTCTCAAGAAAGCTTTCCATTTTCGTTTCCCGATCACAGCCCGTTTTGGAATTTGAAACTTAGTTGATTTTGTCATTTCACATTTGTAAGATAGTGACTTGTATAAAGAAAAAGGGGGTTTTTATCAGTGCGTTTAACGCACGGGTGTAGCACTAGTTATAAATAAATGGCTGACACTTTTTAACATTAAACAAACACAACACACAAATCGATTATAACCATGCTTGCATTAATTTTCCTCATCACCATTCTAGACCAATTAAGTTTGTATCCAGGGTGAAGCACATTTGCTATCATGATGATTTTATTAGTAGACTCAAAACTTCCCCAATACTTGTCAAATTTGGCCTTCATTGATGTTGCACATCTGCTCAGAAGCGATCTTACGAAATAAGTGCTTTCTTAATCTCACACAACAAAGTAATCATCTCCACAAGCAACACATTAGAGGTAATCGTTTTCCAAGCACTAAGCTTTAAGGTGGCCGCATAAAACTTCTTCAAAAAACTACAAAATGCCTCGGCATTCCTCCAATCATCATAAGTTGGAGGTCCAACTTTTTCTGTAAAATAGCTCTTGAACGCCTCATCCTCCTCAGTCATTCTATTAAATGTCAGCTCATACTTCAATGCACCTTCAAGCATGAGATAGGTGCTGTTCCATCTAGTTACCACATCTAACAGGACATTAGCATTTGACATAGCTTGCTCAAGAACTGCAAACTCCCTAAACTTTTCAAGCCTTTGTGGTGAGCTTCTCAAATATTTAACACAGTTCCATATGCCAGCAATCCCATATTCTAACTCCTTTAAATCGTCTTTCACAATCAAATTGATAATGTGGTAAGCACATCTCATATGCAGATACTCCCCGTTAAACATCAAGGTTTTGTAACTAGTAAGCCTCCTCTTCATATACTGCACAACAACATCATTGGCACTAGCATTGTCCACAGTTATGGTAAACACTTTGTTAATCTCCCATTGCCTTAAACATTGCTCAAGTACTCTGCCAATGTCCTCTCCTTTGTGACTAATTATATTACAAAAGTTGATAATTCTTTTGTGCAGCTTCCAATCATTGTCCATAAAGTGTGCCGTTACCACCATGTAATTGATAGTTTGAATAGATGTCCATGTATCTATAGTGATAGAAACTCTTATATCACTAGCCTTAAGCTGAGAAATCAGTAAAGCCTTCTCAACATGATACCTATCCAAAACGCCTTGATCAACTTGCTTCCTACTTAGTGGTGTCCAATTTGGTTCCAACTCTTTGCATAAAGCCAAGAAACCCTCCTTCTCCACAAACCAAAATGAAAGCTCATCCTTGATGATCATCTCGATGCACCTATAATCATACTTCTTATTAAACTTTCGGTACCCAGTTCCTCCACTCACATTATCCCGACTTAACTTCATTTGTGTGGAATTTGCATCTTGGAACAAGGGGTGTACTTTGCACTTCTTGTTATGATATTGCATAGAACTAGTCCCGTTCTTCCCTGGGTCACACAATATTATCTCACTACAATAGTTACATTTGCTTGAATTAGGATCCGTTTCACCATTTGGAAGCTTGCACCTAGTAAAATGATCCCACATTTTGCTTTTGTTCGAAGGCACTTTCCTCTTTCTCTTTGCTTCATTACTAACTTGAGAATTTCCAACTGTAGGTGTAGATGAAGGCGACAAATGAGGAATTGATCGAGAAGAAGAAACCGATGGAACTGAGCTTGAATCACCTATTCTTTGTGAGTTGAAAGGTTCCATATCCTATTTGAAATATGACAAATAACAAAACAATGTATTAATGCTTTTACTCAATATGAATGATAAATAAATAACAAATATAAAAATAATAATAACAATATCAGTAACAATAAAAAAATTACATTTTTATAAACATAGAAGAGGACATTGAGTCATGAAATTAGAACAACAATACTACTGATACTGCCTAGTTATAACCTCGTAACTTCATTAATCAGCACTCGCATTTCTCACATGAATCATGAATATGACTAAATAAAACCTCCATTGCAGGCAGTTCACAGACTATACTAAAAATCCCTTATTACTCACAAGTCATTATTCAAGATTATTTACGAAACTTAACTTTAAACCTTACTCTAGATCTAGAAATATAATATTCAAACAATGTTTGAACTAGTGAGTACTCTATATATAAAATTCCGTATCATATCAAAGCAGACATCTAACATACAATAGTGACTTTAGACCACTAAAATCCAAAACTAGAAATTAGGATAAAGGGTTTTAAGGCTTGTAAAATTCGGTGAACAAAAACCAAATCAGATAAAGGGGAGAGATTTAGGGCATGGGAAATCAGAAGTTAGGATTCTACATAGAAAATAGACTTGAAAGATTGAGAAGTCAAGGGAATACCTTGTTGCAGCGCCGCTAACCTAAATCTGTCGCGAGGAAGAAACCGAGAGAGAGAAAGCGCGACTTGCTTGTGTTGTGTGAGAACTGAGAGACTGAGAGTCTATAGGGTTATTAAGTTAGGGTCAATTATGTAAATTACACACACACACACACACATATATATATATATATATGAAAATTAATATTTTTAAAAAATTACAATTGATACTCAATATATCAATCAATTTAAATTTCTGTACCGAGTACCAACCAATTTAACATAATTAGTACGATAGTACCGTACCAACATTTCGGTATACCAATTTTTACGTACCAATTATAATTGATACGGTTGGTACACATGTTGGTTGGTATGGATTTGAAAATTTTGCCAGCCCTAAAACTTCATAATCAATTATAGGGTTGGCTTGATAGGTATACTAATTATATTTCAGTTATACCATATACCAATCAAGTTTAACTTGGTACATAAAAATATGTAATATTATCAATCGATTAAGTCGGTATACCAATATAGTTGGTACGGTTGATACTCGGTTGATACGATTGGTACTCGATTGGTACTAGCATATACCAGATGTAGAATCAAAATTCAAAAAGTATAACATTTATTTTGTGAATTAAGTTTTGAACATTTATTTTGTGAATTAAGTTTTGAGCATTTATTTTGTGATACTCCAATGTTCTATACCGCAGGAGAAAGAAATCCTAAAAATCAAGTAATAATAACGAACCAACATTAAGTGGCAAATGAATATGAGGTGAATATATTTTGTGGGTTTTTGCAAAAAGAGTTTTGATATTGATTGAATCTTGGAAATTGTTTGATCGATGAGGTTTATATGTGAATGGAATTTGAGAGATAAACATGTTAATTTTTCAAAAACCATGAGAATGGTAGAAAATGGATTATTAAAGAAACAATGTGTGGAATTTTTGAAAATGACGTTTCTAGTCAAAGGGGAAGAAGATTGGATTAAACGGAGGGTGGAGCCTATTTAACTTGATATTACAGTTTTGTCCCAACTGGATTTGCTTTTAATGAGGAAAATAATGTACATTTATATATTATACATACACATTTATATGAAAATAAATATTTTTAAAACTATAATTGGTACACGGTATACCAACTAATATTAAATTTATGTACTGTGTACCAATCAATTACTCCCTCCGTTTCGCTAATATTCGCACACTTTCCTTTTTGGGCGTCCCGCTAATATCCGCACACTCCCAAAAAGGAAACTTTATATTAATAAAATATTCACCCAACCCCACTCATTCTCTCTCCTACATTATTTTAATACTCACAACACTATTATAATTTATTACACCCTCCACTCATTCTCTCTCATACTTTACTTTTACACTCACAACATTTTATTAAAATATCATATTCCTTAATTCCCGCGCAAACAGTGTTAGTGCGGATATTAGCGGGACGGAGGGAGTATATAGAACTAATACAATACTATCATGCCAATATTTCGATATATCGATTTGTATGTATCAATTATAATTGATAAGATTGATATACAAATTGATTGATACAAATTTAAAAAATTTTCTACCTAATCAATACCCTCATTAGACGTGACCGGTTCGGTTAATCGGCGATTTCAATCTTCAAATTTTTCAATCGAAATCGAACCAATTAACCGCCTTAGCCGATTACGATTTACCGGTTAGACCGGTTAACCGTTTTTAATTTTTTTTTCTTTTTCAAATTAGGTTTTTAAAAGAAATTTTTAACAAAATTAAAAACAGTTACGAAAAAAGTTAATTTTCTAACAGTTTTTGAATAAAAAAGTAAACTTTTTAACAATTTTTTGAAAAAACAGTTATCTTTTTAACAGTTTCTGTTAAGTTTTATATTTTTTTTAACGGTCCTAAACCGGTTAAATTAACGGTTGACCGATTTTCAAAAATTCCAACCGTAATCGAACCTTGAAAAATTCGATTTCAGTAAAACTGATCCAGTTAAACGCATTGACCGATTTATTGACGATTTTGACCCGTTAAAAATTGATTGGTTAGCCAGTTCGATTCGCTTTTTGGCCATGTCTAACCCTCATGACTTATTCTTCTTCCATTTTTCCATGAAAAAAAACAAAAACAAACCCAAAATAGTTAACGAAAAAGTACATATTGTCAGCCACCCTGGCTCTGACTCATCCCTGACGCAACTGAACATACCCACTCCCCATCCCAATTTCCCAAACACAACAACAATAGAAAATCACTCAAATTCAAGCCCTAATCATCCACCCTTCCCAAATTTCCCCCAATTTTAAGTTAAATCCGAACCCTCATTCCCCCATTTGAATCTTAATCGGCTCAATTGAACCTTGCATAATTTAATTTCAACAAATAATGCAGCCTGTAGTTGATTCTGTACCAGCCGCTGATTTAACCGTCGGCGAGCCACCGCCACCGTCGTCGGAGGAAGACTTTTTTTCCACAACCTCCACGACATCGTCGGAAGACAAAATATCATCCTCTCAATCATCATCACCACCCCCCGAACCTCAACCTCACCCACAAATCCCAATCACATGGCCTACAAACGGAGTCCTAACTCTCGATTGGGTACTTGAATTGATGGCAATCTTCGATTGGTCATCACGGAATTTACCGCCGGCGGAATTGCCGGCGGTGTTGCCGGTCGAGGTTTTTGATCGTTTAGTACTGGCTGCATCGAAAATCTTGCATAAGGAGAGTAATTGCGTTGAGATTGAGCCTCGGGATGGTGGGGAGGAAGCTAGTGTGGTGGTTGTAGGAGATGTACATGGGCAATTACATGATGTGATGTTCTTGTTGAAAGATGCTGGATTTCCATGTGATAATCGATTCTTAGTGTTTAATGGGGATTATGTTGATAGAGGAGCATGGGGGCTTGAGACGTTTCTTTTGCTACTAGCTTGGAAGGTAAATTTAGCTCATTTTTGTAATTGAGTTTGAAAAAGATTTATTTTGATATTAAATATGCTGCTATTTATTACTGATTTCCTGATTCATTAAGGGAGTAGATAATATTTAAGATTATGCTGTAATCCATACATATTTTAGGTGATTACTCTTATCAGCATTATGCATAAGTGCTTGTACTTTCGTCTCGTCTAGTGATTTGTTAGAAGTGAAGTTCTACATTTTGTGCTTCCGGTTTCGTACTTTGTTTTAGTTGTAAGATAAATCAGAATGGCTTGAGTTGATTAAATTGAGCAGACCTTGGTTATTGATAATGGGAATCAGACGTTTATTTGATGTGTGGGTGTCCCTGTGGTATATTACTATTGATAAATGCTAGAGGGGAGAAGATACTTCAAAAAATTTCTATAATTTCTACTTTCTAGTGAAACAGTCTGATGAACACATTGGCTATGGTTTCTATGAGCTCACACTAAGCTATATTTATGATGATCTGTGTATCATCCCCTTTGGAAATCCATGACTTTTATACTTTGCATACATTAAGGGAAAGGGAGACTTTTGCTTTTTAAATTAAGATCACATGATCTATTTAATTCCCATGAATCATGAATTTGTATTTTTTGGACTGAATTGCAAAGAAATTATCATATGTAAAAAAGACATTTCTTTTAACAGGAAAACAGATTTAGTATAGAAACTGGTTTTATTGTTAACATCATGCTTTTTGGCATGAGTTGTAGCCTTGTAGGTAAGAAAGCCAAGCTGATTTTTTCTGTGTCTAAACTGGTTCATTAAAATTTTATATCGAAAAGAACTTTCAAGTACTCATCCAACAACCAGCTCAAAGTCCTAAGGTGGTTAATGAGTAACAAGAAGTGAAATCTTCTAGTTAGGGAGGGAACTTAAAGACATATATAGTCATTAGAAAACAAAAATAAAATTGTGAAGACAAGAGGGGAGGGGCAGGGGAAGAGTTTTTTATTACTAAATCTGAAGTCCCTTAGAAGGATTCCTTTAACCTGTATTCACAACACTGATATGATTAATTGAAATTGCTGTCCAAGCTTTCACTTGTTTGCTTGTAAATCGAATACCTCACATGAAGAATAAAAACAAACTAAATCATAATTGTCCAAAATGTCCAATAGAAATAAATATGAGGAATGGAAGCAAGTAGTTGTACAAATAATAACCAAAGCATATGGTTAGCAACATGCATTAACTAATGACATGGGGTCTAACTTGTCTAATCAAAAGACATTAAGCATCCTACATATTTGAACATTTTGCTGGACAGAAAACTTCAATTGCAAACTCATAGACAATAATCATAAACTCTGAAATATTGTTATAAAATAGAATATCTTCAGCCTGGCTAGATTTCGTAAAAATAGCTCATTTTAGTAAGTTTGGGAAAGATTTAATTTTGATGTTACTTTTTTGTTGTTTATTATTATCTCATAAAGAGAACATAGGTTAACTAAAGATATGCTATATATTTTTCTTATAGGTGGTGGCAGTTATCAGCAGTGTTGTTATGCCTTCTTCATAACTTAGGCATTTTGTGTATGTCCTTGTATTGCATTCTATTTTAGGGATAGATCCATCATAATTGAAGCTCTACGTTTGCGTGTGCTCCTTTTCTAGCTCTGTTATAAATGTAAGACAAGTATAGATTTAATCAACTTTAGCATATAATGGCAGAAAATATGTTCTTTTTGATGACTAATATTGTTGTAACTTTGTTGCCGGTGTAGAGTGTCCAAAGATTCTTTTATTTATTTAGCAAAATAAAATGAAAGGAATAGCAGAGTGGTTCTGATTTCGTAGAGCTAATCTGCAGTTTGTTTTATGTACTTTTATTGTGTTCTTCTCAGTTTAAGCTCATAATAGTGATGCTCTAGTTTCTTACGTTTCTGCTTAAAATGGGACGTGGCTTACCAGAGGGGATTGCATGTAAAAGAAAATATTTCTTTTCTGTGAATGCAGACTTTATAGTTCATGCTAACGTTGTCATGCTTACTTCTGACTTAAGTGCCCTCAGTGGCTCAGCTTACCGTTCAAGACATTGATGAAATATTGAATTATATTGTGATTGTAAGGTTGAAACAGCCTTCAGGAATAGAAATGAATTATTTTATGAGATAGTACTCTCTCTCTCTCTCTCTATATATATATATATATATATATATATATATATATACTCCCTCTGTCCCAATAAGTGCTTCACCCTTTTGGGTGGGCACGCAAATTATGGAAATGAGAGGGAAAAAAAAATGTTGTGAGCGTAATTTGAAAATAGGAGAGAGAATTAGTGGAGGGAATAGTAAATTATAATGGTGTTGTGAGTATTAAAATAATGTAGGAGAGAGAATGAGTGGAGGAAATAGTAAAGATTTTTTCCCTAAAAAGGAAAGGTGAAGCTTCTAACGGGACGCCCTTTTGGGTAATTAGTGAAGCTTTTATTGGGACGGAGGGAGTATTATATATATATAATTCATTTCTATTCCTGAATTTCGATTTCCAGGTTTGGGTATACGTGTCCGGATTCGGGTTTGAGTATCCGGGTTTTGGACACGCGTACCCGTTTCCCTTGTCCAAAGTTTGTGAAAATTCAAATTCGGCCCCGGTACGTATTTGAGGCCGTATCTGGCGTATCTAAGGCGTATCCGTATCCGATACGTATCGGATACGCGACACGTCAGCTGGGAGGTGTATCCGTGCATCATAGTATATATATACTCCCTCCTTCCCAGCCTAGTGTGAACCAAAATGTTGGGCACACCGATTAAGGAAAAGTAAGAGAGAGAAAAAGTGGAGAGAGAATGTTGTGAGTGTAAAAGTAAAATAGGAGAGAGAATGAGTGGAAGGAATAGTTAGGAGAGAGAATGTTGTGAGTGTAAAAGTAAAATAGGAGAGAGAATGAGTGGGGTAAATAGTGAAGATTCCCTTCCATTTTGGGCAGTTCACACTCGGTTGGGACGGACCAAAAGGGAAATAAGTGTACACTCGGCTGGGACGGAGGGAGTATATATATATAATGCCCATGTCCTGGCCAGAGAAAGGAGGATGATATTCAAGATGAAGCAGGGAATGCTGCCTTCTGGGATGTACACTTTGAGAATCATGAATTTGCTGCAGTGAGATAGATTTTATCTAAGTTACTTCCCTTTACTATACTTCCAGGAAATCAATTAGGTTCTTGATTAGTTTTATGATTCCCATATCATTTTGGGACTAAGGTTATGTTGTTGTTTTTATTAGTCTTATGATTCCCATAACTTTACCATTCCATGATCAGTGTCATAGCTGCTTTCGCTATCTTTAGAAGAGAATTTTGCTTTACAACACTTTCTTATGCCGTCCAGATAGGTTAATTACGATTAATTCCTTTGGTTTATGCTTTACATAGTATCAAATGACCTTGTGGACAGGGTCTGGTTAAGCGTTTTCTGTTGCTTCCTTTAGTTTCTAAAGAATTTCAATGTACCTACTTTAAGTTTTACCGAGAAAAGCAAATTAGTGCTAAAATTTGACAGTTTCTCTCATTTCCCCCTCCCCCAATTTATAAGAATATCCAGCATTTTATAATTGAGGCCACAATTGATGCAAAATGCAAATACAGCATCTAATTTCTACATCATGTCTATCATCTTCCCCCGTGCGAATCAAGTACTTCCCTGACCCTCACACGGGCTAAACTGTTGCAAGTGTTAATAATATATAGATGTAATAACGTTTACTCCATATTTCAGATACCTGGATACCTATAGAAGGACTTATTGACTAAATTGTTGTATTTTCTTTTTATTCCTTATACTTATACACTTGTACGTGGATGTTTAAATGAGATTTCTGTTTGAGGTAGGAAGCTGATATATAACAAATAATCAATTGATACTTTTACTGGCAATGTTTTCAGGTACTTTTGCCAAATAGAGTTTTTCTTCTACGTGGAAATCACGAATCAAAGTATTGTACTTCTGTTTATGGATTTGAAAGAGAAGTTCTGGCGAAGTATGGAGATAATGCAAAAGGAAAGCATGTTTATCGAAAATGTCTTGGTTGTTTTGAAGGACTTCCTCTTGCTTCCATCATAGCTGGGCGTGTCTACACTGCACATGGAGGAATCTTTCGCAGCACAGCTGTTACATCTTCAAAAAGAGCTAAAGGAAAGAAGAACCGTAAAGTAAATCTACACCCTGAAACCCATGTTTTATCTCTTGGTTCTTTGGAAGAATTATCTAAAGCTAGGAGATCTGTCCTTGATCCTCCCTGGCAAGGTCTGAACTTGATTCCTGGCGATGTGCTCTGGTCGGATCCATCTATGGAACCTGGCCTTTCTCCAAATAAAGAGCGAGGCATTGGCCTTTTATGGGGTCCTGATTGCACAGAAGAGTTCTTGAAGAAGTATAGTTTAAAGGTAACAACTCACTTTTTTTTTTCTCTTGGGATATTTTGTTTTGTTGGGAATACTCTATCCATACTTCGAAACATATTTTTTTTATATTTTCCCAGGAGATGACACCTCTAAATTTCAGTTGGCATGTTAGAGAAATCATGTTTTTGATTGAGTCAGTTCTTGTTATGCCAGTAGAGTGCTTATGAGTTACCTGTGACAAATTGCGAAATTCAGCCTGAATCCTTTTATGAATCTGTTTACTGTATTAGTGGAGAAACTTACACAACTATAATTATCATTATTCTGCTAAGTCAGGACTTCACTAGGTATTGCTACTCTCTTGAAGGTTACATTCCCATCAGAAACATGCCATATTAATTTTTGTTTACCCCTGTTAGATGTTGATGCCAATGGTTTTTATTAGGATTATAATTAGATCAAGCGTTTGAGGATACAAAGAAGATCGAGGATTTGGTAATAGTAGAGTACATAATTTTTTTTTGCATGTATATGTATAGAGTGTCTTATTTACAAGTACATTGATGACTAAACAGTCACGAGCATAAAGTGGCTAAAGTGCTAATCGGACCTTCAATTTTTACTATGAAGAACTTGTGTTTTTGCCAGAAAGACGTGTGAAGACTTGTTTATTCACAAGTTTTTTTCTAATCTCAGTCTGGACCTAATCTTTAATGTGATTACTGGCAAATGAAGTTGCATCACTTGGATTATGATTTTATATTTATTTTGGCAGTTGATAATCCGATCACATGAAGGCCCTGATGCAAGGGTAAAGCGACCTGGTCTTGGGGGAATGGATGTAGGTTACACCATTGATCATATAGTGGACTCCGGGAAACTGATCACTCTGTTCAGCGCTCCGGATTATCCACAGTTTCAGGTACTTGTTCTTCTAACCTATGTTCCCCCCATTGCTTCGAGGTGACATAAATTTGGGACAGCTTATGACGGTTTTCTTGTCCTATATTCCGCCTTTGTTTTGAGGTGGCAAAATTTTTGTACGTCTTACACAAACTTTCTTTCTCTCTTTACCACTAATAACAACATTTTGACTGACCTAGGAGGACAAGCATCATCGTCACACACATACTTGATCAATTCAAGGATATATATACAGCTGTTAAAGGGTCCTCCAAAATATTTTATGTTGCATGTCTTATGGAAGGTTCCACCAATGATAGTAGTCCCTAACTGAATGTCCAAATTTCATTTTAAGGGACACTCTGAAAATGTGTGCTTTTTAATACATTTTAATGGCAAAGATACATATTCTTGTTATCCACTTTCTAAACATTTAGTTTTACTATTGACAACACTCAAGGCTTGAGGTCCTTTTGAGTTTGACTGAATAGCCCCTGTCCGTAGTACATTAGGGTGTGTTAGGTACCACGGTTTCATGCATTCTTGAACTCTTGCATCAAAAAGATATTTCACCCCCCTCTCTCTCTAAAAGGAGCTTTTAGAATTGAAGTACTTCTTACTTGGAAGGGAACAATTAACTTGGTATTCTAACTTTTGACTTTATAAAAGTTGTGCTGTTTTAGGAAATATAGGAAGACAGAAATGACATGCCCTCAAATGAATGGACTTGGTAGAGGGAATAGTTGAGGTATGATTAACAATCATAGGATAGTATCAATGAAGGATGATGGACAAATTGTCTTCTACACAGTTAAATTCCCCTTCACCTAGTTCTTGAAAAGTTTTAGATTGAAGCTTTTCTGAAACTAGAACTCGTATATGCAGAAGTGAAATAGAGATGCCGAATGCCCGGCTATTTATCACATAGAAAATCTTGAGTTATTTATAATTGCTGGAGACCTTGCTAGTTGCTAAAAAGATGATTAAGGAAAAATGCTAAGTAGAATATAGAAGTTCCTTTATTGTCTAGCAATGGGCTACTAGTGTTTTGATTCCCTACATTTTTTAGATTTTCTGGGGGAAAAATTCTACTTCATAGAAAATGGGTTTCCTAGAATTTTCCTGTTAACTCTCTCCGATTCAGAATAACTGTTGTTTTTGGATAATTTATGGTCCAAAATGATTGTCGCTTTTCGGTCAAAAGCATTCAAATTCCTATTTTACCGTTGCATGGGAACTTATTTCACCTCATTAATTGGCTTATTGAGTGAAGTTATGTAGGAGAAAGAAACATTAAATAAGGTAAATTTTGTACTCAAGTTGTACTCATAATTGTATTTCTTAAAACTTGTGAAATATCCAAAAGCGACAATTATTTTGGAACGGAGGGAGGATCTTCTTAGGGGGGCTCAAAATTAGCGTGCCTCTATTGTAGCTCCACATTTCAAACACGCCCACCTTTCTGTAAAGGGTCTGGAGGAGGGGTTGTAGTGTCGTTTTGCATTGGAAACATATGCCGAAATAGCCTTTAAGAAAAATGAAGGAATTCATAACATCACTTTTCCCATCTTGTTTACCTTACAGGCAACAGCAGAACGATACAGAAACAAGGGAGCCTACATTGTTCTAAAATCACCCGATTTTGATACTCCAATCTTCCACAGTTTTGAAGCCATAACTCCAAGGCCAAAGGTACAGTATCCCATTCATCCCGTGTAGTTCATGCTCAATAATTTTTTTTTTTTTTTTGTCATATCATTATATATTTACGAAAAGTTAACTGTTGCAGGCAAATCCGTTTTATGACTTTGAAGACGTGATAGATTCTGACGAAGAATTGGACCTAGGTTCAATGGTTACTTCTTCGTGAACACGACTCACTGTCAGTCAAATATCCGCAAACCATTGTAATATGTATTACTTTCGAAGGTTTTACATGTATCTATCAATGGGTATGTTGTGTGCTTTTTTCTTCTTCCAGCAACCCCCCCCCCCCTTATTTTTTGAGCTTACTGCCCTCTTGAGATTGTAGAATTTTGTAGTTATTAACTATATTGGGCAGTTAATGGCAGTAAAGTCCCATTTTTATGAACAGATTCAGCAAGTGGTAGTAATTGGGGCCCAACCCTTCACTGGACCTGTTGCATTACAGTAAGAGCTCTTGAAATTCCCTCCTTTGCCCAATGAAAGTAGTAGGAACAGGAAGGGAGAATATAGGAGCTCAAAGTTACCATCATTTTGTTTCTTTTTAAGAACTACAGCGCTAGCTGTTAATTGTAGAAATTCCCTCCTTTGCCCTACTGGTCGAAAGGATCATTTATTTTGGAATAAAAGGAGCAGATATTTATTACTGTCTATGATCCCGAATAAATATTGCAACTGACTTGTCACATTTTATATTTCGTACATTACTTGTACAACGACAAAAATATACTAAATCGCAATTCTTATTTGGAATCGCAATATATATTTTAAAATAAATCAAACTGAAAAGTGCTACTTTTGTTTCGGGATGGGAAAATACTTCCCGTCTCACGTGAGTGGAGATTTATTTCATTTTTCTTTCGTCTCACACGTGAGTAAAAACTGCCCAAGATTGCAAAGTTTTTACACTATTCCTCCCTTCATTCTCTCTCTTACTTTCCTTTTATACTCACAACACCAATCAACTTACTATTTTTTCTACTTATTCTCTCTCCTATTTTATTTTCCATACTTACAAACAACTATTCATGCTAATTTTCTCTCATACCTTTTCTTAATTTTTATACTCAAATTTTTGGTTTCCACCGACGTGACGCGGAGGGAATATAATAATGTGCAATTATGGAAGGGAGGAAGGAGTAGTTCATTGTGTCAAAGCATCGAGTAACAATGAGTCGAAGAACACCCTGCATTGATGATGGGTGGTGAGGAAGAACACCCTGCATTGATGGGTGGTGAGGTCCATATTGACTATCATGAGGTCTTTAAGGGGACTCACTTTTGTGATGACAACTTGTCACAATTGCAAAGGGCCCACCCTCTCCAATAATGTTGGAAATTTAGTACATCTTTTAGTCGTCATATCTTCGTCAAATAGTTATCAAATGTGTCTAAATAAAATAATTCAAACTATGTAATTAATGTTGCAGCCTAAAACAAATAATTGAATTTTTTATTTGATACAAAATAATAATTGAAAGTTGGTCCTCCTCTTACTATCCATTAATATATTAGGTTGGAAGGTGAGGATTTGAACTTCAATATTGAGGTTTTAAAATTCTATGAAAAATCAGTTTTTTTCTAACAAGTTGAAAAAAATAGTTTTTAAAAGCGTGACATTTTCATAATTTGTTGGAACTTTATAAAAATTGCGTAGCAATATTTTTGTAAACAACTGGAACTTTTTTAAAAAATCATGCGGTGACATCTTTATAAATAACCAAACTTATTATGTTGGAACTTTATAAAAAGTAAAAACTTGGTCCTCCTCTTACTATCCATTAATATATTAGGTTGGAAGGTGAGGATTTGAACTTCAATATTGAGGTTTTAAAATTCTATGAAAAATCAGTTTTTTTCTAACAAGTTGAAAAAAAATAGTTTTTAAAAGCGTGACATTTTCATAATTTGTTGGAACTTTATAAAAATTGCGTAGCAATATTTTTGTAAACAACTGGAACTTTTTTAAAAAATCATGCGGTGACATCTTTATAAATAACCAAACTTATTATGTTGGAACTTTATAAAAAGTAAAAACTTGGTCCTCCTCTTACTATCCATTAATATATTAGGTTGGAAGGTGAGGATTTGAACTTCAATATTGAGGTTTTAAAATTCTATGAAAAATCAGTTTTTTTCTAACAAGTTGAAAAAAAATAGTTTTTAAAAGCGTGACATTTTCATAATTTGTTGGAACTTTATAAAAATTGCGTAGCAATATTTTTGTAAACAACTGGAACTTTTTTAAAAAATCATGCGGTGACATCTTTATAAATAACCGAACTTATTATGTTGGAACTTTATAAAAAGTAAAAACTTGGTCCTCCTATGTAATAATGTTGCAGCCTAAAACAAATAATTGAATTTTTTATTTGATACAAAATAATAATTGAAAGTTGGGTTGGAAGGTGAGAATTTGAACTTCAATATTGAGGGTTCAAAATTCTATAAAAAATAAGTTTTTTCTATCAAGTTGAAAAAATTAGTTTTTAAAAGCGTGACATTTTTGTAATTTGTTGGAACTTTATAAAAATCGCGTAGATATATTTTTGTAAACAACTAAAACTTTTTTTTTGTTTTTAAATCATGCGGTGACATCTTTATAAATAACCAAACTTATTAACACTTCTGACACCTTTATAACTAAAACTACCACATTTTTCACTACATATGACACTTTTCTAACACTAAAACTGGTGCACTATTTTACACTAACACTAGAAAACACCAACTGACTTTTAACGTTAGAGTTGACACAGAAAAACAATGTCACAGTTTTTCTTAAAAAGTGTCAGTTAATTACGAAAATGCCACCGCGTGTTTTAAATGAAGTTTCGGTTTATTACGAAAATGCCAATGCACGTTTTTAAAACTAATTTTTTCTATTTATTTGAAAAAAAAACTATCTTTTCATAAAAACTACTCTATTCTATTGAGGGAGGGATTCCAAATTTTATTATATATTCTCTCAATTTCATTTTCATTTCATAATGATTGTCTTACTATTTTAAAATGTAAAAACATTTTTTTCTATTTTTTATTGTCATTGTTTTGACCAAATTTCATTTTAATATTATTTTTAACGAATATCATTTATTATTATTTTTTGTGAAGACCAATTGTAACAATGAAATTGGTCCCATTTTAAAAATAATTACTCCCTCCGTCCTACGTGAATACAAACTTATTTTCTTTTTGGTTCGTTCCACGTGAATACAAACTGTCCAAAATGGAAATAAATTTATTATTTTATATTCACCCTACCCCACCCACTCATTCTATCTCTTCATTTTCTACCATACAATTTATTCAATCAACTCCACTCATTTTCTCTCTTCATTTTTTACCACACATTTTCATTATCTTAATAATATTTCTTAATTATTGTGCCCGAAAAAATGGTTTGTAATAAGATGGGACGGAGGGAGTATTCGATTTTCCCATATGAAACACCTTGGCCAAACCAAGTGGACGATGGAGTAATATGGCGGAGAGAGTAGGTTAGTCGATGGGACCTATTTTATGGACTTTTAAAATGTGGATTAGCTGATTGATTGATGGGCAAATTGCATTTTAGACTTCAAAATTCAGGGTGATTTAAAAATATAAGCTCCAAATTTTATTATAATAACATATAAAAAGGCAAAATAAATAAATAAAAATCAATTTGATCAGAAACATAATTCTTAGTGCCCGTTTGGTAGCCCATCTTAGTAGCAGATGTGATTAATAATCCCAAAATCGAGTATTTGGTAGGAAAGAAAAAACAACAGTATAAATTATCATATTCAGCGGGATTAGCTTATTATCCCTCCTTAATTGTTCCAATGGAAGGGTGGTACTATTAATGAGGGTATTATAAAATGGTGGATAAAAATATTTTTGACGAAACTACCCCCAATATATATGTCAACTATTAAATGTCTTGGTCTTTCATATTTAATTCTCTCTATACAAATGTTAACATGTTGTCAATTTAGAAAAAAAAAGTGTTAATTTTCTTTAATTGTGTCCTTTATTGTTTATTGATAATTGTTACCGGTAATTTGATTCTTAAAAGAACATTGTCTTGTTTTATGCAATTTCTACCAAACAAAAATTTATATTTTCAATCAGAAATATCAAGAAGCCTCATTATTAATCCTAGGATTAACAATCCCCTCACTATTAATACGAACTAATCTCAATCGGCTACCAAACGAGCACTTAGAGTTTTTATTGTCCCGAATATCTCTCTTTTATTTCTTTGAGAGACATATCAAGTCTTTTTTGGCCTATGAAAACTAAGATTTAGAGTTTACTTAATTTGATTTGAGACATAACTATATGAAAATCCGAGACATGGCTACGTCGGCTATCATATTATTTTAAACACGGCTATGATCAGTTTATGAGAAATGACTCTCTCTCTCTCTCTCTCTCTCTCTCTCTCACTATCAGTCGACTACTTTCTTCTAGTCTCTATAATAAGTTTGACAATTAAAATTTTCAATTTGTATATCAGTTTGTTAATCAATCGATTTGTTGTAAAATCAATCACATAATTAATACAAATTCAGTCCAAATCATATTTCAACAAAATTAAAAACAAATCAATGAAATATAAATTACTTACTCATTATTCAAATAATATATTTTTGCGTTATTTTACACAAATCAGTTTTCTATATATGTATTATTAGACTGTTTTTTTCTTTACTCTTAAACTTACTAATACACTTGCAGAAGTGAATAAAGCATGGGCCCCTTATTATCATGGGGTCTATACGGTTGCTTACTCTGCCCTCCCCCTTGAGTCAGCATAAATATCATAAAACCATCCGAAATAGTGACCGGATCATTGTTACTCTCTTTCCTCCACATCAGCTTCACGTCATCGGTCATCAATAGTCATAACTCCATCTTATTTTACCAACAATGGTGACAAAAATTATATATGATAAATAATCTATATATTTTAATTATTAATTAAATAATTTTATTAATATATTAATATATTAATATATTAATATAATATTAATATTAATATTAATATTATTATTAATATAATATTAATATTATTATTAATATTAATATTACCAACAATGGTGACAAAAATTATATATGATAAATAATCTATATATTTTAATTATTAATTAAATAATTTTATTAATATATTAATATATTAATATATTAATATAATATTAATATTATTAATATATTAATATTTAATATTAATATAATATTAATATAATATTAATATTCAAACAACATTTGCTTTTGGACCATAAAAGTTTGATGACCAAACGGTCATCTGGCAGGCCAATATCCAAGGCTGGTTATTCCAACCCCAAGCCATGGTCACCATTGTTCCAGGCTTAAGGCTCCACCTCAGCCATGATCGAGCCAATTTGTCACCACTGCAAATACTCTAAATGACTCAAGGTCGAAATCTATGGTCACAAGTGATAATTGTCAACCAATAAACTATAACCTTCTTATTGTCGAAGGGGATTCAATATCATGTTACCATGATATAATACTGATCAATTTCTCAAATAATCCTTTTTTACTTTTTTATTTACCAAAATAACTCACTGTTCAAACTATTGCCCAGAATGTCCATTTTTTTGAAAATCGCTACACCGTGTAGCGAGTTTGATTAGGGTTTTTGAAACTCGCTACACCGTGTAGCGAGTTTAGGGTAATTAAGTTTGGCCGTTTGAAAATTAATTAGGGCATTTAATTAATCTAAACTCGCGCGAATTTTGACAAATCCTAATCAAACTCGCTACACGGTGTAGCGAGTTTGTCTTGGATCCGAATTCTTTTTTTTTTAATTCTTCTCTTCTCTTCCTTCTTTCTTTCTATATATTATATATATATATATATATATATATATAAAATAATAAATTAGAAAGAGGAAGTCCCTTTAAAAGTCCTCTCACTAAGAGAGGTCAAAGAACTTGAAAAACAATGAAGATGAATCATCTATTTATAGTGGAAGAAAGATTTGAAAAATGTAGGATACATACATGTGGGAAACACAAAATATTTAAATTTAGAGATGGTGGGAAAACAAAAATTTCATTTTTCAAATATTCACATGGATCATTATCAGCATATCTACCATTAAATGCATCACGTCCAATAAATTATCCCATAAAAACATAAAGCACGCTTTCATTTGATTGGACTTTAATATTCACATGGATTATCAATAAATCAATCTATACCATAATTCACTAAATCAATGGTACTAATTCATCATTATATATATATATATAAAAGAAATATATATATATAATGATGAATTAGACCATTGGATTTGAGTGAGATTAATGGTATAGATTGATTTATTGATAATCCATGTGAATATTAAAGGGCCAATCAAATGAAAGCGTGCTTTTGTTTTACGATGAATTTCGACCATCGACGCGATGCATTTAATGACAAGATGTTGCTTTGATAACGACCCATGCGAATATTTGAAAAATGAAATTTTTGGAGCAAATGAAATTTTGTTTTTCCCACCATCTCTAAATTTAAATATTTTTGTGTTTCCCACATAGATGTATCCTACATTTTTCAAATCTTTCTTCTACTATAAATAGATGATTCATCTTCATCGCTTTTCAAGTTCCTTTGGGACCTCTCTGCAGAGTGACTTTTAAAGGGACTTCCTCTTTCTAATTTATTATTTTATATATATAAATAATATATATTTATATATATATATATATAATATATATATATAATATATATATATATAATATATAGAAAGAAAGAAGGAAGAGAAGAGAAGAATTAAAAAAAAAGAATTCGGATCCAAGTCAAACTCGCTACACCGTGTAGCGAGTTTAATTATGTTTGACCAAACTCGCTACACGGTGTAGCGAGTTTAGATTAATTAAATGCCCTAATTAATTTCTCAACGGCTAAACTTAATTACCCTAAACTCGCTACACGGTGTAGCGAGTTTTGACCAGACCCAAGTCAAACTCGCTACACGGTGTAGCGATTTTCAAAAAAATGGTTATTCTGGAAAATAGTTTGAACAGTGAGTCATTTTGGTAAATAAAAAAGTAAAAAAGGATTATTTGAGAAATTTTTCTATAATACTACCCTTTTAGTTAAATGATATAAAAGAAAATTGCTCAAAAAATAAACATTTTTCTTTTAAACTTCTTATAAAATTAACAGCTATCATCAATTTAGATATAATTGATATTAATGGGGTACTATTATTAGAAAATAATAAATTTTCCAAGAAGATTAAATTGAATAACGTTATAAACGACAAGTTTTAAATTTTAATACGGACACTTTCTATCTCGTTGAATTAGTCTTTTTCGTAAACCGGCCATTTTAGCACCCACGTGAAACAAAATGGAAATGGAAGCATCAAAGAGAAACCTAGTGGGGCCATCGGGGCACCTTAAGGTCCCTTTTCACATTATAATCATTGAGTCCTAAATTTGGGATCCCAAACTGATTTGGTTTAAGTATTCCCTACCATCCTAAAAAATAAAATAAAAATTTTAAAAATTTTCAATCGATATTTTGAACTCGTACTTTACTTAATTTTTTATTTTAATCATCATTATTTTTTATCAGTTTTAACTATTGAACTTTATTTACACTAATTTCTCCCAAAAGTCAAAAGTATAATGGTTAAAATTGTTAAAAAATACCTTAATTTTCATTACTTTTGAGGTGCGTATCTAAAATATAAGAGTTAAAACTGATAAAAAATAACAACGATTGTTAAAATCGAAGATTAAGCAAAGTAGGAGGGTTCAAAATTTATGCGTGCATGAGCATAAGCTAACCCATGCTGGAATAACTCTGAATTCCCAAATTTGTATTATACAGTTGAAATACATAACATATACTCGTATTTAATTAATGTTAAAATATATGTGAAGCCGCATTGCATTACGAAAATGAGCATATATTTCCTCCATTCCAAAAAGAAACTTTTACTTTAGTGAAAATATAAGAAAAAAATTGAGTTTTTCCTAGTGATTAACAAAAACACAAAATCTGGGGAGAAACGTGTTTCTCCGTAACTTATGAAGAAACGGGACCCGACTTGTCGCACGACAATGCAGGCCAAGGCTTCTGGATATCCAGAAGCTTATGAAAGTGATATCCAGAAACCTTCAAAATGATATCCAGAAACTTTCAAAATGTTTCTGGATATTCATTTGATGGTTTCTGGATATACATTTGAAGGTTTCTGGATATCCAGAAACCTTCAAAATGAATATCCAGAAACTTTCAAAATGTTTCTGATATTCATTTGATAGTTCGGATATACATTTGAAGGTTTCGGATATCCAGAAACCTTCAATAAGCAATTTCTGGTCTTGGCCTTGGATTTGGCTTCAAATCTATTTTTTCTGGATATCCGCCCAAAGGCTTCTGGATATCCGTTCCAAAGCTTCTGGATATCCAGAACCCTTTGAGATTGATATCCAGAAATTTTTTTCTGGTTATCAAACGCATAGCTTCTGGCTATTAAAAACACGTTTCTCCATAGTTATGAAGAAACGCGTTTCTCAGCAGACGTACTCTAACAAAAATGTGTTTTTAAATGTGCGGTGAAATTTTTGAAAATAAGCAAAACTTCAAGTGCAGTGTGATTTTTGTAAATAAGTGAAACTTTATGTGTGTTGGGTCCATGATTAACAAACTTTCTGGATATAAAACTCAGAGTTATGGATAACATTTTTAAAGCCTTCTAAATGTAAATTAATGAGTATATTTGAACAAGATCGTAACCAACAAATCTTCTGTATATCAAGTTAAAAGGGTTCTGGATACCAATATTAAAGCCTTTTAGATATGAATTAACAATTATATTTGAATAATATCATGACCAACAAACCTTCTGATTAAAGAAGCAAGGGAAGACCTACAAGTAAATGACTGAAGAGATAATGCGTACAAGGCATGAGAAGCACGGGAGTACAAGTAAAAAAGCAAGGGAATATCAAGTCTCCCTACAATCAAGAAAGATGAAGCTTAAAGTGGAAAGTGGTTCCACTTCTCTCCCATGGCGAAAATATGGTTACATTGAGTAGGCTGCAAGTTCACCCAACCTATATAAATGCAAGAATATTGCAACTTCAAACTACACCATCCAAAGTTGAAATTTGCACAAAGAAATAACACATTCTCGGAGTGTTGTACCAAGTGTTGACAACACTCTATCCAACACCAGTGAGCTAAAGTGTTTAGCTTTCATTCTATGAGTGTTTTTGTGTGTGAAATAGAGTGTTGTTCTATAGTGTGTATTCTAGATTAGTCGTTTCATTGTGCTTTTGGCTTATTATCTTTAGGAAATTTTTCGGCATTATAACTAAAACATATTTATTAAAAGGTCTTCGCATTCGAGCAACCTCAAGTTATATTTATATAACTTGAGAAAATATACTCTCTTGTGTGTGTTTAAACTCCACTACTATAATTATTTCAATTATTTTCAATTTATTGGATTTGTGTGAACAGTGTTGTCCTTAATGATCCCAATACTATTGACAACACCCGAATTGTTTTTCTCCTTTTTTAGAGTCGGTCTGGGGATAAACGCGTTTCTCCGTCGCGTATGTAGAAACGGGGCAACTTTTGTCGCGCGACATACTTAGCCAGTTTCTGGATATCCTTTCCAAAGCTTCTGGATATCCAGAACATTGAATATGGATATCCAGAAGCTTTGAAAAGGATATCCAGAAACCAAATATTTTTTCTGGATATCCTTTCCAAAGCTGCTGGATATCCAGAACATTGAATATGGATATCCAGAAGCTTTGGAAAGGATATCCAGAAACCAAATATTTTTTCTGGATATCCTTTCCAAAGCTTCTGGATATCCATATTCAATGTTTTGGATATCCAGAACTGATGAAAGTGATATCCAGTTGTTGTGGCTAAGTATGTCGCGCGACAAACGTTGCCCTGTTTCTCTATAACCGACGGAGAAACGCGTTTCTCCCCAGATTTTAGCCTTTTTTTAAGCCATTGACAATTTCAAAATACATAACATTATTTTTAATTAATGTTAAAACATATGTGAAGCCGCATTATGAAAATTAGCATATATTTACTCCATACTTTTACTTTATTTTTAGTGAAAATATAGGGAAAAACGAGTTTTTCCTAGTGATTAAGAAAACATATTTTTAAATTTGCGATAACATTTTTATAAATGAGCGAAACTTCAAGTGCGGTGGGATTTTTGTAAATAAGTGAAACTTTATGTGTGCTAGGTCAATGACTAACAAAACTTCTGACTATCAAGATCAAAGAGTTCTGGATAACATTATTAAAGTCTTCTGAATATGAATTAACGAGTATATTTGAACAAGGCCGTAACCAACAAACCTTCTGAATATAAAGCTAAAAGGGTTATGGATTACAATAGTAAAGCCTTTTAGATATGAACTAACAATTATATTTGAACAATACCATGACTTACAAACCTTCTGAATATTAACATTAAAAGTTTATGGATATCAATGTTAAAATTTATGGATATAAATTAAAAAGCACATTTGAACAAGGCCATGACAAATAAATCTTCTAGATATTATGTTAAAGGTTTCTGGATATCCAGAACCTTTAAAATTGATATTCAGAATCTTTGAGACTGGTATCCAGAAGATTGGTAAATATGTAAAACTTTGTGTGCTCTAGGTGCATGGCCAACAAACCTTCTGAATATTAATGTCAAAGGTTTCTGGATATACAAAACCTTTTGAGATTGATATTTAGAACCTTTGATACTGACACCCAGAAGATTGGTAAATAAGTGAAACTTTTAGGTCCATGGCCAACAAACCTTCTGTATATTAATGTCAAAGGTTTCTGGATATCCTAAGCCTTTGAAATTGATATCCAAAACCTTTTATACTGATATATAGAAGATTTGTTGGCGAAAGAAATACCGAGACCTACAAAAGTCATAGGGCTTCGCTTCGTGATTATGAGTTTAAAACTCCCGAAAGACGTCATTTACTCAAACGGGTCCTTTAAGTTTATATAAATAAAGTGTTAAATGATAGTCCGTATTAGTGTTTGAGATGACCATATTTGGTGTTAAAGAGGTCCAATTCGTGTGTTGAAAAGTGTCAGAGGGCGTTGCGAAGTTTCGATTATTCACAAAAATGCCATCGTGCATTTTTGTAAAAAATTCTAGTTATCTACAAAAATATCAACACATTACTCTTATTTTTAATGATCAATTTGATTTGAATGACAAATATTGTGAGAAAATACAATTATAATAATAAAATTCTAAAAAGATATTATCAATCAAACATAAATTTAAGGAATTTCATTATGTATGATAATAAATTTTCATAAATATTTGATAAAAAATGAATAACTAAAAATCAAACCAAAACTGTATTTTCTGATAGTGATTATATATTTTCCAATAATGTTAGAATAAAATCGGTGAATTATAGCATCCAATTTAAGGACCAGCACCAGCTGAGAGGTCCCCCCATTTGGCACACTAAAATTAAAATTAATGGTGAAGCAAAATGGAACATGATTGTATGGACAAATGCTAGCAAGTGGTAAGAAAATGGACCATTAATTCAAGGACACTAAAATCGACACATAGATTGAAATTAACGTGTTTATGCATAGTATACTCACATCAATCTTTTTGCCAATTCTAGGAACTGGGCCCAAAAAGAAACAGTGAAAAAAACCCTACTACAATCAATCAATCAATCAAGTCGAAATTACGAGAATACAACACACTTGAATCAAAATTACGAGAATACAACACATGCTACGATTTCATTTTTAGAATATGATTTTTTGACTTGGCTATCGATATGAAAAACCGAATTGTATCAATTATGTTGAAATGTTGAAATGCTGTCGTTTTATTAGAATTATTAGAGCATACTTCTTCCGTCCCGATAATTGCTTCACCCTTTTGGGATGGACACGCAAATTAATGAAATTGGTGAGTGGAGAAAATGTGTGAGTGTAATAGTAAAATAGGAGAGAGAATGAGTGGAGGAAATAGTAAATTTGAAAAATGTTGTTAGTGTAATAGTAAAATAGGAGAGAGAATGAATGGGTGGAAAAGTAATTTTTTTTTTGCCATTTTAGAAAATGTGAAGCTTTAAACGGGACACCCGTTTTGACAAAAAGTGAAATTAATGGGACGGAGGGAGTATATCAATTTATATTAATTCTCATGTTTCTCACTTATCTAATTATGGACACTAACATAAAGGAATTCATTACTTTATAAAGAGGTTAATTAATCTATCAATGTAGACTTGTCCAAAATCTAATCGGAATCGGCTAATCGGAGGTTATTAACCGGTCAGCTAACCGGTCAAAATTGTCAACCGTGGTAACCGTAACCGGCTTAACCGAAACCTGCAGTTAACCGGTTCGGTTAAAGTTAAGGATTTTTAATTACCGTCAACCAGCGGTTATAACCGCCGGTTATTTAACCGGTTATAACCGGCCAAATTCATAAAAATCTGTTAACTTTTTTATAGAACTAGTTAAAAATCTGTTAAAAAGTTAACTGTTTTCTTAAAAAAAATGTTAAAAATTGTTTTTAAAAGAAATATTTCTCAAATAGCTTTGCTTGACCAAAAAAATAAAAAATAAAAAACTGTTAAAAAAATCTGTTAAACACATTTTCCGTTAAAATTTCATTTATTTAAAGATTCTTAACTTTTTTTATATAAATTTTTTCCAAAAAAATTCACTAATAACTAACATCTCAAATAGTATTCTTTATTCAAAAAAAAAAAAAAAGAAGGGATATACAGTACAAAAGTTAACAAAAAATGTTAACTATTCCGTTAAAAAGACTAATCTGAAAAAAAGGCCTTCAACTTAACCGTGTTAACCGGATTAACCGTGATAACCGGATATAACCGTTAACCGTATAACCGTAACCGTTAGTACACGATTAACGATTAAGTTACGGTTAAAACTTAACGGATTATTTAACCGACGGTTATAACCGGATGGACACGTCTAAATCAATGTAATTTATTATTCCATTGACATGTTTACTAAGTTATCCATTTCTCAACTCTTTACAAACCGATATAATATTGAAACGGTAAGTTTATCTCAAATAATTTATTTTTAAAAAAAAAACAAAAAAACAAAATGACAACCTTTTCAAACTATTTGTCAAAATAACAATTTTTTTTCAAAACTCGCTAATAAGTGTATCGAGTTTATATTTTTCTCGCTTAAACTCGCTACTCTACTCTAAGTAGAAAATTTAAATTTTTTCAATTTTATTATGATATATATGAATATTAAAAAAAAAAAACACTTAAAATCGCTACTTTAGCGATTTCAGTCTAAGCAGCTATCCCTTCCTTCATTTAAAAATAATATTTTTTCGTCTCATCTTAACTTGCAAAACAATCATTTTGATGCAAAAATTATGTCTTAATAAAATTAAGGGGGAGTAGTATTATTTTTTCTGTCTTAAAATAAATATTATGAAAAAAATTCTACTGCTTTAAAAAAAACCTATTTCCTTCATTTAAAAAATGAATAGTAGTTTCTTCCCAAAATGAATAACTAAAAAAATAATACTACTTTTTTTTTTCCAGAAAATGAATACTACTTCCTTAGCCCAAAATATATGTTCTCGATAAAAAATTCTTTTGCCTAAAATGATAATAAAAAAATTATGCATTTTGGGACGAAGATGTTAACATTAATTTTTAAAACGAATGAAGTAGTATTCTTTTCTTAAATATTCATTAGGACATACTCCCTCCGTCCCGGCGAAAGAGCCACAAAATTTGTCTGGCACGCAAAATAAGAAATGTGATGTAGGAAAGAGAAAAAGTTTAAATGTTGTGAGTATGAAAAATTAAATAGGAGAGAGAATGAGTGGGAGGTGATGTAAGAAAGAGAATGTTGTGAGTGTAAAAGTAAAGTAGGAGAGAGAATGAGTGGAGAGAATAGTGATTTAAGGTTTCCTTTTTGGGAAAGTGGCTTTTTAAATCGGACGCCCAAAAAGGAAATAAATGGCTCTTTCGCTGGGACGGAGGGAGTAGGAAGTCATATTCATTTTTTGGATAAAAAGAGTAGTATTATTTTTTTTGTTATTTATTTTGGGACCAAAATAATAGTCATTTTTGAAATGAAAGAAATAATTTTTTAAAATAAATTGATTTGTTTTTTCAATTTATTTTTAGACGGTAAAAATGCCTCTTAATTTCCTTTATCAAGACATAATTTTCCTATCAAAACGATTGTTTTACAATTTGAGGTGCAACGGAGAAGTATTCTTGTTGTAAATTCTGCTTTGATTGAAATCGCTACTTCAAAGTAGCGATTTTAATTTTAGGTTTTTTTTTTTTGGGAAAATTTTCATAAATATCAATAATAAAATTGAGGAAATTTAAGTTCGCTACTTGGATTAACGAGTTTGAACGAAAAAAATATAAATTCGCCACATCATCTTGTAGCGAGTTTTAAAAAAATGACCATTTTTACAAATAATTTGAAAGAATTGTCATTTTGAAAAATATTTTTTTTAAATGAATTATTTGAGAAAAGATTCATTGAAATCGAGAATCGAAATATCAAATAGAGTGAAAACTGAACTCAAACGTTTTGATTTTCAATAAATAGAAAGTTTACTGTATATTTTTGAATCACTCTCTTGCATACGCTTAGAATTACTCATAATGTTTCTAAATAAATTCAAAAAAAAAAAATGTTCCAAAAAAAATGTTTTTTTTTTGTAAAAAATAAAAGTTCTTAAACGCTATTTTACCAAAAAAACTTTTCGCTATTTATTTTATCATCGTAAAACTAAATGTTTAGAAAGTGAAAGTATCTTTAGGAAAATATGACAAAAAATTCGGAAAAAAGGGCTTTCTCAAAATAAATAACTGAAATTTGGGAATCGGTGATGTATTTCACATGTATGTAAATTTTCGTTAAAGTTTGGTCAAATTTCAATCAAGTTGAGCAAAAAGTCAAACATGTTATTGTATTAATTTCGGGACAAGGTTGTAAAATTTTGTGAACGGTATAAATCGAGTTACAAGCGTGGATCGGGATGAGCAAAGTTCAATGAATTGAGTTCAAAATATAATCCACACAAGTGTCAAGTATAACAAAGGAAGTGGGCTTTCCCTAACTTTGCCCGTCTTACTTAATCGTCATTCCCACTATATCGAACTAGAAATAGCAGAGCGAATAATGACTAATTCACATCAATTATACATGCAGACCAGGCATAATCTCATATGCCGAGCAAGGCATTCAACAAGACCGACCAATGTCTCATCAAAATACGAGAAACTCCCTCCTCGATTATCAATAGAGCAAGGAAATGGGCTTTCCTATCCTTACTCTCCACTTTCTCGGCGTCAAACCAAGCCGACCAAGCGACTTATGCCGAGGAGATCACCTACAATGCACACGTGCAGAATACATTATATAATTATACTCAAATAAAAACTGTGAACAATTATAATCCCATTAGGATTATAACCTTATCTCACACGAATTTCTATTCAACATGAATTCTACAATGATATGCCTATATATACAAGCCATAATTCACATTATTTTGGTAACACATCTTTTGACTCTAAACTGTTGTCAATTGATTTCTCTCTCTAAACACAAATACTTACTCTCACGCCGTAGGGCATTCGCCGGTGAAGCTCCGACTTAGTTTACGTGTTTGTTCATCTTTTTCAGGCTATTCAATCATATATGATACAACCTGTCGCTGAATTTGAGCTGATACAAACGTTTTTTGACATTATATTTTGTAAACATATTTATAGTCATTTGTCCCGCAAAATAGTCTTGTTTAAATATATTCATAGTTAACTCAATTGACTTTAGATAAAATATTGTAATATAATTTTTCCAGATTATTATTGATTCACCAAAATATACCATGACTTTCAATTTTCAAAAATATGTAGGAATAATTAATTTTCATAAAATTATAATAAAATTTAATTGAATTAATTAAAAAAATCCGAAACAAGGAGAGTAGTACTTCCTCCGTAACCAAATGATCTTCTCAATCTTTTTGCCGTTATTACGAAAAAACTTTTAGAAATAATTTTAAGTTGATTTAACTATACAAATGAAGATATATAATGTGTTATTTATACATTATCAACACCACTGTAGTAATAAATTTTAGATTTTCATTATAACAACGTGTTATTTATAATAATTAAATCAATTTAAAATTATTAGTCAAAATTCCTTAATAATAAAAAAATTATTTTGATACAGAGGAAGTATAACATAATAATAAGAACCATCAGATCCAAATTTAATACTTAACCCCAAATGTCAAAACAGGACTAACACTTGCAAGAGAACCGCACGCTTTGATTTCTTTTCTTGGTATAACAAATAACAAATAGGTGGTCATCTTTTTGGTAAAGTATTCCAAAGAGATTCAGTCATGCCACATCTTTGGCAACGAGCGTTATAGTTCGATTCCTATTTTTACATTCTAACCGGTGTTTTAAATGACCTCACCTAATGGCGCCTAGGCTTCGCCTATTACATTCTAACTAGTGTTTTAAAAGACCCCACCTAATGGCGCTTAGACGGAGCCTAGGCGCTAGGCATCTCTCCAACGCCTAGTTTTAAGTTCTGCCTAGGTCTCGACTAATCCCGACTAGTCCCCGCCTAGGCGCTAGGCCCGACTCTGCCGCCTAGCATCCGCCTAGCGCTTTTTAGAACCTTGATTCTAACGTTGTCCTCGACATCGTAAAAAAAAAACTTTAGCAGTTGGGTTTATTGAACATTTTTATAGTATGACTGAATCGCAAGAATTCTAAATCCTAATTAAACACATATATTTATGTAAAAGAAAATATGTACCATGGTTTCCTAAATTTGACCACCGAAAAAAAAAAATATGAAAACAAAGATACTCTTAACTATTATTTCAAAAATCCTAATGCAATTAATTCAATTTGGTCCTTGCGTTAAGGATGAATTGTAAAAAAAGTACTTTTTATATAGATGGAATTGGTAAAAAAATCAAGGTCAATGATGAAATTGATATTTAACTATTTATAATACATATACATAAATATAGTTAATATTTAGCATTTTAACAATGGCAAATTACAAGTTTTTTTTCTTTTGACGAATTACAAGTAAATATTAAAATATGATAGTTGAGAAAATTAAATATAGTAATTGACTGGTTTAATTGATGCTCATTTCTGGAAAAATCATTCAATAGAGAACATTTATTTTCGGATACAATGAAGGGAGAATGTCTAATAAGTTATAAAAAAGTTTTATAATGCTTTATAAGTTCTTTTTCATATTATATTATCATGTTGTTTTATCTATATAATATATTAAAAGACAAATATTTAGAGCCCTCACATTAAGGCCCCGTCTGGTGCACAGTTTTTAAAACGGAGCTTTCTATAAACGGAGCAGTTTTTAAAGTGGAGCAGTTTTTAAAACGGAGCAGCTTTCTGTAAATGTGTTTGGTGCATCATTTTAAAACGCTAATTTAAAATTTTAATATTTGTTTGCAATGACATTTTTACCATTTTAGAAATAACATGATTTTATATTATAGTATACCCGTTTTGAACTATTAAAGTATCGTTCAACAAGTTCAATCATCGTATGCAAGCAAGTATTGCATTATTTTCAAAAATAAAAATATCAAATCATAATTAATTTTTGAAATTGGAAAAAATGGCACGCATAGTGCTTCTTTTATCAAACACAAACACCAACAAAGAAAAAAAAAACCTTAATCATTCAGTTTATGTCAATGCTTATATGAAAAGTAAGAAAAATACTTGAACTAGCCTTTTAATCAAGCCCAACGAGAACTAGCAGAAATAAATTGCAATAACGATTGTCGAAATTTATCCATCATACGATTTTCTTCTCTACGATTAGTTGATTGGGCGACTTCATATCCTTCGTTTGAATTGTGATTACCATTTATCTCATCATCACTATCATCGATTGGACAATCAGCAGACTTTTCATAACTGAAAAACATATCATCATCAATGCGACCTTCACGTCGAATAAAGTTATGTATTGCCATAGTTGCAACTACAATTTGCATCTGTGTCTTGAAAGGAAAAGCAGGCATGACCTTTAAAATTCTAAATCTTGCTTTCCAAACCCCAAAGATCTTTCAATAACACTTCTGAGTGAAGAGTGAGCTTTGTTAAATCTTTCTTCTCTATTTCTTGGACGTTGAGATGATCTTGAACCACGTCGAAAGTCAGGTAAATGGTATCTTACATTCTTAAAAGGTGCAAGATAACCTTTAGTATTTGGATACCCAGCATCAACAAGGTAATATTTTCCTACATAAATATCATTCAATATCAAAAATTTCTAAAAAATGTGTAAATAATCTAAAAAATGTGTAAATAATCAAAGACTATAAGGATAAGTACCATTAAATGGATGTGGGAACTTAAGTTTCTCCTTTGCTCTAGAAAGCTCAAATATGCGCAAATCATGTGCAATTCCTTCCCAGCCAGCCCATACAAATATGAAGCACATATCAAAATCGCATATTGCCAAAATATTTTGGGTAGCATATCCTTTTCTTCCTATGTACGCAACTATATTTTCTTTTGGTGGTACAGCCCGTATATGAGTTCCATCAATTGCACCTATACAATTCTGCATGATTTTTTTACGTATTTCAGTAATTGGTAATAATGTTTATTTATGAATAAGTAAATGTCAATTACCTCAAAAAAGTGATACTTGGGGTTCTTCGTTATGTGGGGATGAACTTTAGCGCCTAAATCTTCATTTGGTTTAATGTAATCAACTGACATCCTTAATACCGCATTAAGAACATCATAGAAATGCTTGCCAATTGACCAACCAGAACGATTAAATAAATCTTGAGCTTGCCTATTCGTAGCCCCTTGCCCAACGATATACATGAAAATGGCAACTTTTTCCTTCGTTGTTGCATGATTAGTAGGTTTTAAACCATATCTAGTTTCTAAAATAATGCATAGATTTTCAAAAACATGTGGCAACATTCGCAAATTTTCTTGACATACTCTAGGATTACCTTCAAGCTTTTCGTTCACCCAATCCTGACCAGTTTTGGATGAAGTCCTAGCTGATTCTTTATGCACATGTTTGATATAGTAGTTTGTCATACCTTCAACAACTCTAAAAGTCTCCATATCTTTGTTAAAATCATCTATTACGTGATTAAAAATGTTGTTGTAATAGTTTTCTCCGTCTTCATCCCCGGAATCACTTGCATCTCCATCATTCTGATTTGCCATTTCCTCGACCACCTTAGCCCAATAATCCAAATCATCTCCATCCATTACTCTTGATCTAAAAAAAATAAAGTTAAGTCACTATCAAATGAAGTAAATAGAAAAAAACACAAGTATTGTAACTAAACTATAAAAAAAAATATTGTTTGAGCATATACTCCCTCCGTCCAGTTACATACTTCACACTTTCTATTTTGGGCGTCCATTTACATACTTCACACTTTGTCTCCTACATTATTTTAATACTCACAACACCATTATAATTTACTATTCCCTCCACTCATTCTCTCTCCTATTTTACTTTTACACTCACAACATTATATCATTATTTTTTTCCTTAATCCACGCGTGAACAGTAACTGTGAAACATGTACTTGGACGGAGGGAGTAAAAGTTTAATCCACCAAAATAAGTAGCATTCACCAAAAGACCAACAATAAAAAAATCTCAAAACAAATTGAAACACTAATAATAAAAAACTCAAAATAAGCAACTAATGAATTGCTCCCAAGGAAAGTGATATTGGGAGTTAGGCAAAACGAGCAAATCCGCTTGAAGGGCGGGCTAACTGCTGAGATTGTCTACTAGGAGATTGAGCAAGCAACTGTGAGAATCCACCATAGATTTGATCTGTTTGTTGTGAAGATTGGACAGGTGGATCCCTTAGCTCCATATCCTTCAACCATACCAGTCGTAGATCATTGTCCTCCATGTTAATAAACAACTCCCTATTATATGGTTTGGAAAATAGTCTTAACGCCAATAGGTATAAAGGACTACCCTTAATTACACCATCCACTTGATTCAAAATTCTGAGGGCTTCTTTCACACTAGTACCATTGATAAGGGACATTGTGGTGGTGGATTGACATTCCATATGATTAGCCATGCGATCAAAAGCATCACAGATTCTATCTGCACCAGTCAACCTCTTCCTTTTGCGAACATTCTAGACCTCGATACTTTCTCTTCTTTGGGGCTTACCGTTAATAAGAGGGGTGATATCAGGAAATGTTGAATCTCGTAAGTCTGAGTCATTCGCTCGAAACTCATTTCCAAGCGACCACATATGTTCAAATTCATCATCGGTCCCATCCTTTCTACTCTCTTCCGGTGAAACATCATCATAACCACTCGTTTGATCAGGTGGTAGCGGGACATATGGTTCTTCAATTGGAAGACCTTGACTTGGTGCCCAAGCATTATCCCCTGTCGCTGTCGCATGGGAAAATAACATGAAATAGTCATCCTCATGTTCTAACCCTCTTTTCTTAAAGATTAAAACCTTCTTGTTAACCTACACAACACAATGAAAGTGCAATCATTAATTACCAATTTGAAGAAATCAATATCATTAATAACATCAAAAAAAAAATCAAATAGATATATACCTTTGCCATTTCATCCCACCAAGCCTTAGATGCCACATGTGTTTTCTTGTCAGGGTCCCAACCAAGTCCAGTCGCTTTAGATTTTATCATATGCCAAGCCTGCCATTCTTTTCTCATAACATCCCAATGATTTTTCAGTTGGCCACGGGTATATGATTTTTTAGTCTCTTCAAAAAAGCATGCGCCAATGTTTTCCCATCCTTGAGAATTGAAGTGTGTGGTTGGCATGTCTCCTTTCACTTTCTCAGCAACACAAATTCTTATAAATATTTTATGCAACTCACTATCCCAAGAGGTTCGATCATTGTCATCTCCATCAACTTCATTAACATCTTGACTTTCAAGGACCTTTTTCCCTTTACCTTTAGGAGCCATCTATTTTAATATACACAATTAACTATATATTACACACATAATATACAAGCATTTAATTTAGTATAAAAAAACACTGGTAATAATAACAATGAGAACTTCTTTATGGGGCAGAAGGAGTATATCACAGAAAGATGGGAAGTTGGATTAAACAGTAGGGTGTCTGGCTGTCTGCAAAAGCTTCAAAAGAATCATAGCCTTATTATTTTACAATTTACACTACTGGATTATACTCTATATTGAAAGCAAAGCAGACATGAACAGCTTGAAAAAGGGACAAGATAATGGTATTACAATATCACAAATTCATACGAGCGATGGAATTGATGAATGCAAGTAAGTGATAATAAAAGATGATGAAGCTGTAAAGTTTGATGCTATTTTCTGTATCCATGTGACTGAGCCTAGCTAATCACTTCCCCATCCTTTCAACTCATTCACATATCAGATTTGTCGAAGTTGGATTAAACAGTAGAAAAGACACCTCATAACATGTAGTAAGATCAAGTTTAACAAAGTTGCATTGCATGGTTTGAAAGTCATACTTTTTTGGCCAAGTTAAAACAACCTAAATGGTTATAGTCAAATACTGATAAGGCTGCCTGCTTCTCTATCACTACTTTGCTGGATTTAACCACGAAATCCAAGCAGAAGAAAAGAGTATGCAAATTGAGCTTATCGAAGCTGCATCCATGGCGATCCAAGAGTTTTGATTTCTCCAGCTGTTCTTTACCTTCTCGATTCTAAAGGTATAAAGTATTTGCGAGTAATTTCATACTCCAGCATAGCCATAGATATCTGATTCGGGGGGTTGGATTTGCTAGAAAAATCGGAGGGGAATATGTAGAAAAAGATGTGAGGAGAATGTTGTGGATTGAGAGAGGATGAGAAGAATCAAGGCTGTGGCGGGAAGAACAGACAGGGAGACCGCCATCTGCATGGTGGATTGACTTGTTAATTGAGACTCTTTGCCCTATCAAAGAGTCTCAATTAACTTGATGATCAAATTATTGCAGGTTCAAAAATAGCCTACATTCACCAAGCATGGAGACTAGTCCACGGCAATCTCAAAGCCTCCAGTGTCCTCCTTGGCCCTGACTTTGAAGCTTGCCTAATCGACTACTGTCTCACTATCAGATTGCTTTCAAATTGCATGCCAAGAATATTAACTCCGGGATAATTAGCAATAACATCATATTTGAACCAAGCAGATACAAACAAATACTATATTACAGGAACGAAAAGAATTAACAAGACAGAAAAATACAAACAAAAACTCACCAGATTTGCTTTGGCTTCACAGTTTCTAGCGACAGAGTGAAAAGTATATATTAAAATATAATAGTTGAAAAAATTAAATATAGTAATTGACTGGTTTAATTGATGCTCATTTTTGGAAAAATCATTCAATAGAGAACATTTATAATTTTATTTTCGAATACAATGAAGGGAGAATGTCTAATAAGTTATAAATAAGTTTTATAATGCTGTATAAGTTCTTTTTCATATTATATTATCATGTTGTTTTATCTATATAATATATTAAGAGACAAATATTTAGAGCTCTCACATTAAGCCATATCACTATTATGACATGATATTATGTAATTCTCCCATTGGTCAATTATTTCCTATATAAATCATGTAAAATGGAAAATTTTAGTTTATAAGGTAAATATTTATACAGTAAATTATTCCAATTTAAGCTCAATCAACATTTGAATTTTGAAATCAAATTTTGAGTTTTCAGAAAACGGGAAAGTAATTAGTAAATAAGGATATGTAACTCTTCAAAACTAGATCGATTAATATTTTATACAAATGCATATTTTTTGTTTTTAAAATTTTTATTTATAATTCATTTTGAGACAGAAGAAGTAGTACTATAATTATGATCCATTTACATACAAATTTATTTTATAAATTGAAATATTTGGTATATAAATTAGAAATAGTTACAATAATATAGTCTAATAAATGAATACTTTTTTTTTTATTTTAAGCAAAATAAAAATTGATCAATTATTTTTATTTTGGGACGAAAGAAATATTAATGTAATGGTCTATATACAAGCAAGAGTCTTATAAATATGCACTGACACTCTCCCCACTGGCACTATTTTACACTCTCCACACACACTGACACTTATTTTAGCTAAAGATATTCCTATTTATCATTTTTATTTTTAGTGAATTTATGAAATCACAAAATTTGATATCTCTGAATTGTTTAACAAAGAATAGATGTCATGTTAAATGTTTACAAAATATTATGCTTAGTGCCAATCTTTGAATATTCTGATGTTTAATTAAAGATGTTTTGACTAATATTTCCTAATCAGAAAATGACCCACAAGAAAAATTATAACATTTTGCTTGATGGCTAAAGTTTTGATAACTATATTCAAGGGAGCAACTAATATTCTGTTTTGGTAAATGGTTGTCAAGTGGTTGAAACTTGAAATGTTGGTATGACTTTGACACATTTATGAACTATGGGCATACATAATTCAGATTTATAATAATCACAACTAGGGATGGCAATTTGTCCGAACCCGATCCGTATCCGGGATGATCCGCACCGTAGCGGGGCGGGTTTGGTAGCATTTTTTGAAAACCCGGCGGGTCACGGGGCGGGTTCGGTTTCACCCCTCAACCCGCGGGGCCCCGCCCCGTCACGCATACTATTATATATATGTAATTACTATAATACCCCTCACCCATTTTAATTATTACCTAATACCCTTACCCCCAGACCCCAGTTATAATACGTTATACGCGGCTTCACTCTTTCTCTCTCATCATCTCAATCTCAAATCGATTTCTAGGGTTAGAGGAAGAGGATGCGGCGCTGCTAGATACCCAACCCACGCCGGCTTCTCTCTCAGGCGACTTCCACTCCGCCGCCGCCGCTTCCACGACCTCCTCCGGGTACCGCTTCTACGACCTCCTCCGGCCGCCGCTTCTACGTCTTTCTCCGGCCACCGCGTCCAGATCTTCCTCCGGTTAGAATGGTAAGTAAATCTCTCTCTCTCTCTCTCTCTCTCTCTCTCTCTTTATGATTTTCTGTGTTTACTGGAGAAATCAATGAATAGTGGCGGTGATTTGAGTACAATCCAGGTTGCAGTCTTATTTTTTTTAAAAAAATACAATTTTTCTTGAGCAAATGAAATGGTGCACACTGAATCATTACTTATGCTGCTTATACCATTTTCACTTGTCTGAGTTTTATTGTTAAACCATTCCCGTTATCCTGTGAATAATCGATACAGTGGGCAGTTAGGGATGGAAATTTGTGCATTGATTTTCTACATTTGTTATTGATTTTCTGATGGCAAAAAAAATTGATTTTAGACATGTGGTGCGGGACGGGGCGGGGCGGGGCAGATACGGGTTCTCCAATTGGCGGGGCGGTGCGGGTTCGGTACTAGGGGGGTTCTTTGAGGGGCGGGTACGGATTTGGTCAAACCCGCCCCGTATCCGCCCCGTTGCCATCCCTAATCACAACTTGAGTATTATCTGAAATGCTTCGTAAGGTCCTGAGTCGTGCTTCCTTGATGTATCTTGATTGTGCATTCAGAAATTTTTATATCTTCTCCATCTCTTAAAAAATCGGTGAGCAAGTGTACACACATATTTTTTTTATAATAGAAATAGATATATGTGACCAAAATATGTTTGGTCTTCCCAACACATATATGCTAAATGGAGTTATTCTGAATGTAGTAAAGTAATTTTCTATGTGTATCGGATACTCCCTCCGTTCCAAAATTATCGTGTCAATTTTTTTATTGTTGGATATAAACCTAACATATTATTTTTGTTTATTTAAATGAAATTACAGATTATGGCAACAAATAATAATAAGCCTAATTATGCCCGTCGAATTTCGACGGGTTACTCACTAGTTCTTTAATAATACTGCATATAAGATAATGCATAATAATACATACTTATATAGTACATCATTGATGATGACAGGTGTCGTCGGCGATCGGTGACTGGATTTTGCCGACCAGTGACTGATTCCGGTGACCGAATTCCTATGTGTTTTCGGCGATCGATGACCGAATTTTGGTAGGTGGTCGCGACGAGCGACGGTGGGCAGCAGTTGCGGGCGGTGGTGGTGGTGGCAGAATGCAGTGTTGAGGATGTTGTATCATAATTTTTAAATACTGTATATAGAATGCAATATAATATAATAATGCATAATACTTATGAGACATTTAAATTAATGAGGAATTTGAGGGTAAATAATTTGTGTCAAAAGAAATTTATGAGTAATATTTTCTAGAATGAATAAATAGTAAAATTATTCTTGAATTGTCTCACTCTCATTTATTTTAAAATTAGCTGGCACAGTATCAAATTCAGTAATATCTTCCACCCGTCACAATATAAAGTACACATTTGACCAAAGTGGCCTTGGCCCAGTGGTATGTTGGTGACTTCCCGAAGGGGAGGTCACCGGTTCGATTCTCCTCAAGGGAAATTTCTGTGGTTTAATTCCTACCTTGGGTTTCAGGGTCCTTTGGAGCCCCCCGGGGCACATTCGTGCAGTTAAGGAAGCAGCATTGTTGGGCTTGTATCCTCATTGTGGGGAGTTCGAATTGTGAGCAAATACTGAGCAGCCCAATTGATGTTGTAAGAGTGATGCAATTGCCTTCAAGCAGAGCAAAATTGAGCGTGACCAATCGGTGATGTAAGAGTGATGTAAATGCCTTGTAGAGGGCTCCCTGGGGGCTCTGGAGTATAAGGAGTACCGCCACCCCGGGCCGCATAGGCACATCCCGCGATTTACCTCCGTCGCATATCGAGGGGCTGCAGACTCGTGGTCCAGGATTAGTCCGCGAAGCCGGGAACCCGGGTATCAAAAAAAAAATAAAAAAAAATAAAGTACACATTTTACTTATCTACTCCCTCCGTCCCATAATAGGTTATCCATTTACTGTTTCGCACGGAAAATAAGAAATAATGTTATTAAAGTAGAAGTTATGAGTGGGTAGGAGAGAGAAAGTGGGATAGAAAATAGTAAGTGGATAGTTGTTGTGAGTATCACAAGTGGGTCACATGAATAAAGAAGTATTAAAAAGTTTCCTTTTTAGGAAAGTGTGACTTTTAAGTGGGACGCCCTAAATGGCAAAGTGGGTAAGATTTTGTGGGACGGAGAGAGTATTTGAGTGTCCCACTTTTTTTTTTTAATAAATCCCAATATAAATTATATTGCATCTCAAAATGAAAATTTTATAATATTACCTTTTATAAAAATCATTTTCACATTTATAACAACTTTTCATTCATTTTTCTCTATACTGCTTTCTTTACTCTATGGATGAACTTTTAAGCAATAATTTTACATTAATTTTATTATCCTAATAAAAATATAATATATGTATATCATTATAAATATTATAAATATTTTTTTATATTTTCGTTAGATAATTAAATCAATTTAAAAATATTGTTGGAACATTCTTATTCCAATAACCCGAAAGCACTCAAGTCTAGATTAAGTAAGAGAAGAAGATGAATGCGGAAGTGTAAGTGCTCCAATTTGAGCTTGTTAGAATTTTCGTTAGAAAATTAACGAAAGTTATAACATTTCTAACAATTCCTAACAATCCTAACTTTTCTAACAAAGTGAGGGTAAAATGGGCATTGTTATTTAAGGTTAAACCTTAAAAAGAATCTTAAAAAAGAAAAACAAAAGAATAAAACCACAAATAGAAATGCTGGAAACATAATCTGGCTGGTCAATTTGAATTTTGAAAAGAAATATTCCCCTTGTCCAAAGCCTGAGCCGCATTTAATGAACATGCACGCCGAGGACTTGTCCGCGGATGGGATTGCAATTTCCAGAGGGCTATAAATTGAGCCCTCCAGTCACAAAAATAAGGAGGAACAACACATTTTGCACCGAACCTCTGGCGAAATATAGAGAGAAAATAGTGAGAATTCACTTGAATTGTCACCATTTTCTCTCCAATCTTTCCCAACTCATACTCATCCACTCACTCTCATATTAAAGCCCTAAACACTCATACACTCAAGCCAAACACTCAAGAACACAAGGAAGATTGGTAAACCCTCCTTCTCCTAACCCTAAATCTCATCCATGCATGCATCTTCAAACTACAAAATGTAGTTCTTTCATCTTCTTGCTCTAGATCTAAGAAGATCACCATGGAAGACCATCTCCATGGATGATCTTCTACAAAGATCAAAATTATTTTCAAGTTTTCTTACTTTCTTCAAAGAAAACTCATTTTCAAAACCCTAAAAACCATTTTCAAGCATAAAATCTCATTTTCAAAGGATAAAAATCCCCTTCCCAAGCAAATGAAATGCTTAGTCCTAATGTACCCCAAGGATGGTTTGGTATAGTTGATTCACCACTAAAATGTCTAGTGATCACTAACCAAAACCTAGGGAAATGGGGACAAGCATGGATGCAAAACCCCCCTTAAAATCATATTTTCTTTCTTGAGAAGTTGCTGTCCAGTAGCAATTTTCTCAGACCTCAGTCCATGGTCTTAATTTTTGGACACAGATGAACTTGGAATTTGGTGTTGACTACAGAATACTTTTTGTAGCCAACATCCAGAGCTTTCCAGACATATTTTTACTTTATTTTTTTGGGTGAGTAAAACTCCTCTTTTTAAATTTTCTTTCAGAGGCTAGTTCATCAGCTTCTGGGAATCCAGATCTCATATCTGAGGTTTCCAGAAGGTTTTGACCCCTGAAATCTTCTCCAAAATGGAAAATTCCTTCGCACAAACTTTATTTAAGGTGTCTAGAACAACTTTCATTCTCTGAGTTTATCCAGATTATGAAGTTTTAAGACCCTTGAATCCATTTCAAAATCAAAGGTCCACTGCCTTTTTCATTCTGGCAGAAATGGCTCTCAACTTCAAAAGGTCTTTTGAGTACCAAATCTCAATCCAAAAATCTTCCAAAAAATCATGGGATCAGTTTAAAGTCTTAAAAAGATATCCCAATTTTTACTTTTCTGAGTTTCAACTTATTTTGGCCAAAACACACACACACACACACAAATGATTTTCAGCTTGGAAGACTCGTTTTACGAGGCGCGTCGGGTGCACACTAACGTCCTTCCCGACGCGTAACATGACCTCCGAACCTAAATCTCTGATCTCGGGCTTTTTTCAAAGTTTTGGCCCTCAAAATTAAAATGGCGTGGCGACTCCGTTTTCGTTGATTTTCTTTTAAACAAAAATGGGAAAATTTTCGGATACACACATCATCACAGTGGCGACTCCGCTGGGGACTAAGCTTTTTAAAAAAAAAATGGTATTTGGTATATTGGTGGAAACCACTAAATTTCCCGTTATCGCCTCCTAACACGAGTCGGGGATAAATTGTGGTCTAACAATCCCACGTACCGGTATCACCGTTTTAAAAAAAAAAAAAAGCTTTTGAGGGTCAAGCTTCCGTCCCGGCTTTGAAAATCATTTTTTGTGTGTGTGTTGATTTTTGCACAGTTTTCATGTTGTTTTGGCCGCCTCGGAGAAAGTCAAAATTTTGACTGTCGGAATAATGTCCCTAACTGTCGGAAGTTTCGTGCTTATGTGCTCATTAAAAATTTCAAAAAAAAAATTTCAAAAAAAAAAAGGATTTTCAAAAAAAAAGAAAAAGAAAATTTCCAAAAAAAAAAATCATGCATCATATTTTTAAGACTCATAAAAAAATCTCTATTTTACTCAGAAAAAGAATATAGACTGCTTGCACACTACGCGCACGTGACCGTACACTGCACACTACGTCCTTAACCCGGGGAAATCCTTGTCGCGGTCCGTTTGGTCTTATTACGCCTCTCGGATGAGCACAGGACTACCCAAACATCCCATGGAGCCTCGTGTCGACCATGCACTTGTCCGTGACACACTTTGTCCGAGACCCGGTTGGTTTTTAGTCTGGTCTGTGTCATGCCCTGTCCGTGTATAGACCTTTCCTTTCAAGCCTTTGTCGGCATACCGACTCAATATCTTTCGGGGACCCTTATCAGTCGAAGTTCTGCCGGTTTTCCGCCACGGACTTTGACCAAGATATTGACCGGCGCCTTGACTTTGGCTCTACTGGCACAAATTATACACTGACTCCCAAAGATTGACACTGAGTCATCAAGGATTAATGAATATTCCATGCCTAATTACGGCTTAACTGACGACAAGTCAAGATCAATTGTGGACGCTTATCAGTCCAAATCATGCCGACTTTTCGTCGGGCCCTCGGACATGATCTTGACTTTTGACGTCAGCTTTGTCCGTAATTTACATCGAATGCTCGTTAAGACTCGATTACCCGCCAGACTTTTAGGATCGTTTTTCTTCCGGCCGGTGGGACCCGCTTGCCTATAGGACCTCGCCCGGGCCGCCCACCCTGGAGGTCGAAATACAGGTGGAATACGAGGGGCTTATAGACGTAGTGACGGGGCCCACTGATCCAGGAATCAGAGTAGTTTGCGAAAAAGAAGAGCAATCTTTTCCAACCGATTAGGTTAATAAAACATGTTTTAAGTAAACGTGAACAAATAACTGCATGTTGCATGAGCCTAAAGCCCAAACACCTACCCTCCTTCCATTCCCAGACATTGAACCTTCATGTCCTTTCCCCGCAGCCTCCACAAAGCTTGGTTTTGGCACCGGGTCACTTGTCGATCAGCCGGGAAGAGTCAAGCGCGCCAGCTTCACCGTTTGTTTCTGATTTGGGTTTCAGAATGTCTGCACGCGGATGATGGGATAACATCACTCCGCCTCCTGGACCCTCAGACAGAGCAACAGTGGAATCAGCCAGCAGACAGATGAGGTTACGACAGGAAGCACAGCTGAAACAGCTTATGGAGGCTATTAAGAGTCACGGCCGGCCGCCAGTCAATCCAGATGGCACCTTCACCGTGGAAGAAGACGAGGATGCCAACCCCACTCTCAGCCGCCCGATTACACCAGGATGCTCGCCACCCACCTCCTATGGTGCCACTACCAGAACCCATGCTCCTCGATTTTCCGGGTCACCAGCCTCCCCAACCACAGAGACCACCGGATCCACGCAGCGGCCAAGACAAATCAGTGGGGCAAAATCGCACGGAATGTCTTCTCATGTCGGGGCTATCTTGGAATGCCACAGCCAATCGGGATCCCTCTCAGCCGGAACCGATCAATCTGGACCCTCACAAGAACAGCCACAGCTCGGAATGCCGCCACAACTTGGTTCTGGGCCACAGCCAGGAGCCCCTCCTCAGACAGCACCAGTTCTGCCGCTCCTCACACAAATCCATTCCTCACCTAGACTTCTACGGGTTACCAAGCCTCCATCCGGTGTCATCCGAATCACCAGGACCGCAGCACCCCCTGTTACACACCTTCACCACAAGCAGCCCATGCAATTCAACAATCCGGGACAGACCTCGCACTCAAGCCTACTTACGGGCCCCACTTGGAAATCCAAGTTATCCGGCTACATCGGGGCTGCCCCACCTACTTTGCCAGCTTGAAAATCAACAGCAAGCCGGAAGGTTCTACCCTTTTGCTCAGGCTCCTACTCATGCTCCCCAGGGTAACTCAGCCGAGCACAGGTTTTCACCTACGTCCCCGGATCGGCCGTCCCTCCACCAGCCCGCCTCCAGTGGTAGCTCCTCTCTAGCTCAGCCACTAGCTTGAATGCCACGGCTCCGCCACAAGACCCTCATCTGGCCTGGTTAATGGAACAACACAAGGAAATGAAAGCGCAGATCGCCGAACCGACTGCCAAGAAGTCCGCCTTCCGGCCTACAGACCCGACTCCATTGTTCCTCCGCCCACAAATTCGTGATGCCTAATCTGGATCTCTTTGATGGGACCGCATGTCCAAAAACCCATTTGGACACATATACCTGGCAATGAAAGCCAAAGGATGTACCAATCAGCAGCCTGGCTGACTATTTCAGCCTATCCTTGAAGTCCAGTGCCTTAAAGTGGTTCTTCCGCTCTTGAAACCTGAAGCCAGGGCTACATGGGACCAGATTACCAATGCCTTCATAGTAAAAATATAAGGCCAACTTGGAATGGGAAACAAATAGGGTTGACCTACAAACAACAGCCAGCGTCTGATGAGAATGTTGGGGACTTCTACAAGCGGTGGAATCTGAAACTGGTGAAATGGCCATCCCTCCTTTCGAAGAGGAACAACTGGACATCTTCCAGTTCCATGCTTGAAACCACATCTGAGAGCCTCCTCAGCCACTTCCCATACCGAGACTTACGGGCCATGGTTAACTCTGCAGCTAAGTTTGAAAAGGCCTACAATCAGCAACCGGCTGCTGCACCTGCCTACAGATATCGGGCTCCTCCTGCAAACACCGCCCCTGCTCCTGCTAAAGGCAAAGAAATGATTAACTATGCGGGACAGGAATGCAATAACACGACTCCTTTTGCTCCCAGGAAAACAGCTGAGCCCAGACCGCGGGTCATAAATCTCGAAAACTTTGGAATGCCCCTGAATGACATCTTTAGGGGACTGGTGAAAGAAGGCTTGCTGCGGCCTTTGGAAAATTTCCAACCCAGAAATCCGAATGCTCCCGTGGATACTACAAAGTATTGTGCTTTTCATCAAGCTCACGGACATCTGACTGACAGCTGCTTTACTCTGAAAAAGGCAATCCAGGGGCTAATAGAGCAAGGAAAGTTGGAAGGCCCCGAAGGGCCTAACACAGTCAAAAATCCTCTGCCAAGGAACCATAATCAGGTGAATATGATTGAATGCGGAGAATCTTCGCATGACCATGAAGATGCTGATGAAGGTCCCCAAATACCCGTGGCCAACCTCGTCGAGGATCCTGAATTCGGATTCCCCCTCAGCCTCGAGGATATCGAACGAATCGACCCATCTTGGTCTCATGTCAGAGACTCCTTGCAAGAATACGAGGCCCGCTATTTCTCGGATGAAGGGAAGGCCGATACCGAAGAACTGGGGTTGTTCCGTTCAAAATATGAGAGGACCATTTACACAAGATGGTTAGAACAATCGAGAAGAATCGAACAAGAAAGCTTCCGGCGGGCGCCTGTACTGGGGCTTATCAGCAAAGAGGCCGAAGAGCGTCTGGAGCTAGTACACTTCTGCAAATTGGCTTTGGGAGAGCCCGAATATGATCCCGAGAACAGTGAAGAATCGGAAGAGGAGGATTCCTTCTACATTCTACCTGGTGTCAAATACGTGCCACCCCCTCTCACTCTTCCCCCGCAATTTCTGGGAGGAGAAGCTGAGTCACAATTACCACTTCCGGGAATGGGAACATATGACAATTTTTGCGGTTGCACGCACCCATATTCCCCCAACGGGTTTGATCAACGTTCCCTCTCAGCCGAAATCCCGGTAGTATGGGAAGAAGATTCTGGTGACAGCGATGATGATGATGATGACGAGAGTGAAGAGTCAACTGAGGCCCCCGATCCGGAAACAATCTGGAACAATCATGCCAGAAATGAGCCCATGGGAGCCAGGCACAATGGCTGGTTATCAGCAAGCGACGACGAAGAAACTTCGGAAGACGAATACGAGACCGAGGACATGAAGGCCATGAAGTTTCATGGATCTGAGCACGTGGATGTCTTAGAATTCAACACTGCCTACCATGCTTTGGGGAAAGGGTTTTCAGGTGTCCGATCCAGGCTGATAGTCGAAGATCTGATCGAAAGAGGAAAATTAACTCCCATCCACCCAAATGAGAAGATAACCATGGTTAGATCAAATCCACCCCAGAACAAAGTAACACTCCTTGTCAGGGTTACCCAAGAAGAGGTCACCTTCCCCGAATGTATGTCAGCTTTCAGAGAAGTCCTAGAAACTGGCATGATACCGGATGCGCCTCCCACACAGAACGCTATAATCATCTCCAACTCCGAGTATTACAGAAGGGAATCAGAATGGCTGCACTATCCAAGGGATGAAATCGAAAAGCCGCCGAGTCCCGACAATAGCGACTCTTGTTGCATGATAACTATGAGCAAGGCCGGCCATGAGAGTGAATCGGAGGACGCCCTAGCTCTGTGGACCATCCAAGGGGCAACAACACAACCCCAAACCCAAAAGCCTGTGACTTGGGAAGCAGTTATAAGGGCCGCCCAGGAAGGAGCCAGCACAGCTAGCCCTCTCACTGTCACTAGACTCCGTCAGAACCAATGGCCAATAGCCAAAAGGGCTCCCCCATTGACCCTAGCAGCATTGAAGAAATCCAGTCAAGAGACGACTGATGAGGAAGTTAATCTGTTGACCCGATCTGGGCAGATCTTCCAAGGAAATCCCAAGGCAGATAAGAAGGCCACAGATCAAGCACCAAAAGAAGATCGCCGCCCCTATGCTAAGACAGCTGAAACTCCAGACCCTGAAAAAGAGGATCCCGTGCTCACCCAGCCAAGCAAACACAGGCCAACATTTCCCTCTGGTCTCTACTCACCTCGTCCTATCCCCATAAGCTGAAGCTGGAAGAAAGCCTGGCTCGCACTCTCGTGCCTATTGATGCTACTCCCGATGATGTGGTACAACTAATTGGAAACATCCACTACGGGAACATAATCACTTTCACAGATCTCGACCTCCCTCAATTTGGGGCTGATCATAATGAGCCTCTCTTCATCACAGTCCAGCTGGATGAACGACGCCTCCCTCGGGTCCTGGTGGACAATGGGTCCGGAATGAACATTCTTCCGGCAAAGATCATGAGCTTGCTTGATATCAAGACTACAGACTTGAAGCCTTCTTCTCTCACAGTCAAAGCTTACGACTCAACATCCCGGAGCAGTCTCCTCGGAGTTGCTACTTTAGACCTCTGGTTTGGACAGAAATTGATACCTGTGGAATTCCAGGTTATCGACATCCCGATTACTTTCAATGCCCTGCTGGGAAGACCTTGGCTGCACCAAGTCAAAGGGGTCGCCTCAAGCCTCCACCAGTGTGTGAAATTCGTCTCGAATGGGGATCTGACGACCATTTACGGAGATTTAGTCACTTTAGAAGGCACAGATACGGGCGGAATACCTATTCTGGAAATCAAACATGACGAGGAAGGTCACATGCTAACGGGCTTCACGGTCGAGCCTCCCAAGGCCCAAGTGTGCAACATAGATCTGACGGCCACTCGGGATAAAATCCCACCGGTCTTGAAAATGATGAGAAAAATGAGCTATCTACCTGGCCTCGGTCTGGGGAAGCACCAACAAGGAACTCACAAACTCATCGAAGTGAAAGGACAGAATACTCGCCACGGCTTGGGATATGAGGCCTCCCCAGTGGACACTGCAAAGGAAAAAGATTTGAAGCCGCCACAGGAAAGGTCCCCTCTACAATCCCAAACTCTCTCTTTCAGCCCTAATCCGGCCGACTACTTTGTAAAGGGTCCCACACAACCAGGAAACATCACAGAGCCCACTCCTACGGCAGGATGGCTAAAGCGACAAGATAACCTCAACAAGTTCAGAGAGGAATCAAGGCTAACCCGGTCCGTAGAATGTTCCTGGACCTACCCAAGATACCTGGGGCTACCACTGCCATGAAGAGGGAGTATACCTTCAGAGGCGTGCCTGACCTGGTGGAACAGTGCGAGAAGCTCACAACCACTATTCCTACTGCCCAGGAAGATCCGAAACCTGAATTCGAACCGACAGTGCCAAAAGCTGAAGGCCACGGAATTTCCCTCAGATGATTGGGATGGTTGGTTACTAGCAATTGTTCGAAGAAGAAGTCCAGGGTGCCCAGACTGACTGATCTCGCCGGTCCAAAAGATGATAGCGGCAATTGAGAAAGGAAAACAAAAATGCAGAGTTTCCCGAGTCATGAGGCCACCAACAGCCCTTGCCGCTGAAAGAATTGGGAAACTCTCTCAGGCCCGTCCGCGACCAAGGAGGAAATGATCACCAAGCTTGGATTGGTCCCCGTCCCTTTGTGTCAATCTAGGACAAGTCCTCCCAGTTCTCTCTGCCAAGATCGAGTCTCTCAGGGTCGTCCGATGGCCTTACGCCTGAAGACTACGAGTCTGCAGCAAGCACTGCATCCCTTTCGTTTTCAATGAAATGACGAACCTTTCTGAGTATCCCTTGATTGCCACTTTAACTAATGATGAATTAATTAATAAAAAAAAATTTAATAATAATTCATTAGATAAAGAAGCAGACACATTAAACAAAAAAAAATCAAACAACAAAAAAAATCTTTAAGCAGGTTGTCCGGAAAGAGGAAAATCGAGCCCAAGCTGCCGAAGAGATTTTGACGAGTGTGAATTTGGGAACTGCGGAAGAGCCTAAAGAGACGCAGATTGGTGATTTCTTCGAAGGAATCGGAAAGGATGCTCTGCAAAGTCCTACAAAATCCTCAATTCAAAGAAAGTTGCCCTCTTCATCAAAAGAAAACATCATGTGCAGATACGTGTTGCCAGCCAAATCATCTCAGGACAATGGATCCCACTTCGAAGGGGAATGTGAAAACTGCCGCGGAATTCGAATAACCCGTCACAAGTCATCTCCTTACAGGCCCCAAACCAACGGAGCCGTCGAAGCAGCAAACAAGACTCTGGAAAATATCATCCGGAAAATGGCTGTCCAAGGCAGAGATTGGCCCGAGAAGTTACACCTGGCACTCTGGGGCTACAGAACATCAGTCAGAACGGCAACTTGGAAACACCTTTTGCCCTCACATACGGAATGGAAGCCGCACTCCCAACCGAGCTTGGAACACCCTCGCTCCGTACACCGCTGGAAAGCCACATCAACCAGGTCGAATGGCTCCAGAGTCGCCATGACGAATTGGCCCTACTAGACGACGCCACTCGAAGGCCATGGAACACATCCGGGCCTACCAAGGAAGAATGGCTAGAGCCTTCGACAAGAAAGTAAAGCATCGGGAGATCCGAGAAGGTGATCTCGCTCTAAAGAAAAGCCCCCAGCCCGTATCAACCCCTCGCAAATGGGAGCCTGCATGGGTCGGGCCACATGTCGTCCCAGAAGATCTTCTCCTGGAGGAGCCATGCAACTTGCAGACCTCGACGGGAATCCCTTTGTACACCCAGCTGAATGGTGACAAGCCGCGGAGACACTACGCGTAAAAAAAAAAAAAAAGAAGAAAGAAGGAAAAGTGCTAAAAGAGTAATACCCAACTAGGTTGAAAACCCGAGAAGGGCGGCCTAGGTAAAAACAGGTTGCACCAAAAAAAAACAACAAAAAAAAAACAAAAAAAAAACAACAAAAAAAAAACAACAAAAAACAAAAACAAAAAAAAAAAAAAAAAAAAAAAAACAAAAAAAAAAAAACAAAAAAAAAAGAGTTCACCAGGTTGAACTACCAAGACCTGAGCTCCTCAAAATGAGGGGAACGAGGGAGCCGAAACGGTTCGGTCTAAAGCACAAATAAAAGCCATACTTTGGCATCAATACAATTGATCAGACCATGAAAGCGTCTCGAAAAAACTCTAAAGCAATTCACATATTCATTACAAGTTAAAAGCTTTTTGATGAGTCTAAGCCCGATTCATTCGTACAACTGGCAACCTGCTAAAAGAAAACTAAGATGCATAATCAAACTAATGTGTCTGCCATGACAAGAAAGGGATACTCGGAAACCTCAGAGTCACTCCAAGCCACTCGTACTGGCCTCTCCCCTCTTCTTCCCCCTTCGAATCTTCTTTTTTTGAACAGGAAAAATGTCAGTGTTCCTCCTACCAAGCTCTGGTATAGGGACAGGGTCTATCAAACCAGCCTCTGCCAGGGCCTTAGTAGCCTGAGCGTCATCCCTCATCTCCTGCAACCCTAGCTGGCAGCATAGGAGCCCTCCTCTCCTGCCTCTTGACGCAAGCCTCACAATCGGTCACAGCGTCTCCGCTCCTGCCATGAGGGTCGGCCCTCGCCTCGGCCTCCTCCTCTCAGAAACAGCCCGGTCCTCCGCACCCACAATGGCCTCACGCCGTCTCAAAATAGCCACCTGAGTCTCTCCCAGATGCCTCTCATACCAATCCAGGTACCAAGTGGTCAGGAACACCGGTCTCGGACGCCTGAGAATGACCCGAGGAGGAAAGGCATCATACCTCCATGCTTGGGAAAGAAATGGAAACACTGAGGGATCATCCATAGAAACAGGAGCCACCACCCTGGTGGCTACATCATCAAAGCCCTCCAAAGGAACCTGCTCCAAGCCAAACTGTCTCAGGACTAAAGCCGGAATATAGAAGCTGGACTGAGAAAGCCCCGGAAGCATGACCACGCAGACCCATCCTGAAGCACTCTCGAGTCTCCACCCGCCAATGAGGCACCGACCATCTGATATCTTCAGCCCGGCGACCCGCCATCCAACGCTCCCACGAGCCCTGACCATCAAAATCTACATCAACACCTCTCCTGGCAAAAGTCCAAGGCCTGATCATATCAGAGGTTTCCCGAAGAACCCCCAAACGCTCCATCAGCCACAGGGTCAAGAGGAACGGGCTGCCCCCGTGCATATACCGTCTGCCGGTGGCCAGCCTATCAAGAGCATGAAGAGTCTCCCCCAGAATCAAAGGAACGACATCTCTGCCCAGGCGACAGTGAACGACAACATCCAGCAGAGATCGATGACAGATCCCAAAGGAATAGACCATGAACAGTGTGCCAAACATACAAAGTGCAAAGGCATCCCAATAGGCATCATCCACCAAACCTAGGCCCCTAAATCTGCCGGAAGACCGGAAATATCGAAATGATCGGGATCGCGGATCATACCTTGCCGCTTCCTCCGGGAAAGATGAAGGAGGACGCACAATCCGTCAGCAAAAGAAGCCCTCCGGCAAAGGGAACCGCTATTTCTTCCACCTCCGGACCTCCAAGCAAGGCCCGAAATTCTTCCACAGCCGGAACAATCTCGCTGAAGGAAAGGCAAAAGACATGCCTTCTAGTATCCCAAATGATGAAGAAGCTCTCAAAAGCTCATAATCCGGTAATCAATTCCTTGAGAGACCATAAGCACTTCACCTTGTATCTTTCTTCAAAGAAGAACCTCCTCTCATGCATGATTTCCCGGGACCAATCCTTGAACTTGTTGAAGAATGACATTTGGGACTCTTGGACAATTTTGATGGAGCTTTTCTAAAGTTTTCCATGGATTTTCTCTTTCTCCCCCAAATGGCTGCTGGGACTTGGAGGTTGAAGAGGATATTTGAATTTGAAATAAAGCAAGACCATGTTTGAACCAAAATTAAAGGACAGTGTCAGACTGGAGCCCCATCCGCGCCGATAGGATTGCTTTCCAAAAAAAAAAATCTGCAGTCAAGCCGCCACACCAAAAGAGGAATATTCCGTCCGGCTGCTCGAAACTTGTGCAAAAACCTCCCAAACCAAGTCCCATATACCAAACACCCTTGCAAAAAAAAAAAAAAACCAAGGCTCATGCAACACGCATTCATACTGCATTGCATTCATAAAATAAAATCCTAAATTATTATATTCCGAAAAAAAAAGAGTGTGCATAAAAAAAAAAAAGCAAACATAAATAAAATCCTAAATTATTACATCCAAAAAAAAAAGAGAAAAAAATGTGCATAAGCTGTACAAATCTAAATCTCAATCTCAAATCTCAAAAAAAAATCAATCGGAGTCTCCAGCTGCCCGATGTCGCCGCCTCGCCTCTCGCCGACTCGGCCCGCCTCCTCGGGAGCCCTGAAAATCTCGGGCTCAGGATCGTCTCGTCTCCAGAAAGAGGCTCATCAGGACCAACCGGCACGCTCTGACAGGGCAAGCCGAGATCTGCGAAAATCGTATCCGAAGGTGAAGGCGCCGGACTCCTCGGACGCACGAAGACGACCCGCCATGCTGCCAAACGTGTCCTGCCGCGCGTGTGGATCCTCGAGAATGACGTGATCCAAGAAGCACCGCGCGGGGATCAAGGAGAGGAGACAGAGGAGTCTCTGAAGAAGTCTCGAGCGAGAAGGAAGCCTCCCGCCCGACAGGCGCCGGCCGTGTCGCTCGCCTCAGCCTGAGGAGCCCCGCAAGCGACCATCCTCTGATGAATCTCTTGGCCTCGATCCACTCTGCCCAGTTCGAGCCTTCTCGACGACCACCTCCGAAAACTGCACAAAAGCAAAAAGCGTCAAAAAAAAAAAAAGAGACGATGCATAAAGATGATGAAACAAAAGAAAGAAAAGAAGGGGAAAAAGAGTGGAAGCCATACCTTCATACCGTGCACGAGGGACCGTAGGAAGGCTCGTGAAGTCGCTCCGCGGCCGAGCGGATTCCGCACCCTCAATCGGACCCCATCCTCTGGATATAGGAAAAATCTTGGTCCCGAGGGTACCGTCACGGGGATCCAACAAGCCCCTCCCTATCCAGTAACCCGAGAGCATCCTCACCTCCTCAAGACGAATGTCGCATCGCCCTGGCTCACCGCCACGAAATCCGAGAAATCTTTGGGCCTGGCTCCTGTAATCATCCCAGTCACGGACCGATCGCTTCTGGGTGCATCATGCATCCCGGCGGGAGAAGCTCCACTGGAAAGGTGTCCTGCAAAGACCAGTTTACCTACGCCATGCCTTTGGCGCATCACCCTCTCTCCCGAGATAATATGCATCGCAATGCCAGACCTCGTCAGAATCCTCCGCTGACACGTCCAAATCTGGTAGCGCCTTCACTGCGCCACCTCAAAGCGATCTCTGAGGAAGACATTATCCTCACC